>JADMLD010001370.1:0-66855 GCA_017589585.1 Phylloscopus whistleri
TGGCAGCACTCAGCATCCTCAGCCACCAACAGCAAGTGCTGACTGCTCAGAAACTTGCAGCTCTGCCTTGCCCTAAAGACAGCACCCTCCAGTAGTGGCACTTACTGTCTGGAAAGGTCTGGCTGTGGTGTGACCACAGCTGGAGGATTGTGGTCATTTGGCTCCTCTTGGGCCTCTTCTGCAGGAGCAGAGGGAGCCAGAGGAGAGTCTGCTCTTGGTTCTGTGCTCTGTGGACAGACAGGAGCATGAGGCACAGGCCAGGACCTATCATTTATAACCTTATTTCTATTCAGCTCTACAGCCAGCTCTACTAAGGCACAAATCATCACTTTGATAGCAATGGGATTCTAAGTCATCAGAGTCAATTCAAATGGGCTGATTCAAGTGTACTGCTAATTGCTCTGAAGTAGATATTCCCCCTGGCTACTATGAGGAAGCAACGTTCTCTCTGCAAAACTGGGCTTTTAGTTCTTTTCAAGCTCTGAAATGGAAAATTAGGAAATAGCCAGGGATGCCTTTGCTCTTGCCAGCACAGACATGGAAATGGATTTTCTTTCAGCCTACTCAGCTGGCCCTCTACACTCTACTGCCACAGGCCAAGCTCACAGCTCTTAATGCCACAATTCTTAAACAGCAGGAACATCAAATGTTCCTTTCTCACTCACCTCAGGATCGGCACCTCTGAACACACGGCTCAGGTGACCTGCAGTGGGCAAGGGAAAATGAACCAGATTCTTGAGAAAACTGCAGAGAAGCCGAGCATTTTTGGAAGGTGTCCCAAGAAGGTCTCCCAGTCTACATTTTCCAAGTTGTCCTGCTTGCCCCAGCAAAGGGAGGAAATGACAGACTCTGCTGCCACAGACTCTCCCATGGAGGGAACACAACCCTGCAGGTTCCCTTGCAAATGCTGCCCCGCAGAGCCCTGGCTACAGACACCCCCTTTTAGCTGAACCTGTTGCCAGGAGCTTTACCCAAGTGCCATCCAAATGGTCTTCCTGTTTCTAAAGCAACTCAGTCACTAAGAAAGAGCAGAAAGACACACAAAAGCCAGGTGAGGTTCCAGCCAGGGAAAAGCTCTACTTACGTGTCAGGTGTGTCATGAAATAGCTGGTGTAAGCAACTCCATAAACAGTGCAAACTGCAGCAGCAAGTGGCCCAATCATTGTGGCAACTGCTGTGCAAGTTTGCAGACTGTGCTCTAATAATATACTCTAAAACTATCCTCTAACACTAGGCTCTAACACTATCCTCTAACACTATCTTCTAACACTGTACTCAAACCCTATGCTCTAACACTGTGCTCTAACACTATCCTCTAACACTTTACTCTAACACTAGGGTCTAACACTATACTATAACTCTATGCTCTAACTCTATGCTCTAACACTATGCTCTAACTCTACACTCTAACACTACACTCTCAGAAAAACAGGGTTCCTGTCAGATGGCAGCTGCCCACTTGACAAAAACCTCTAGCAGCAGGGTTAGCTCCTGCCCTGAGCAAACTCGAGAGCTGCTCTGCCACCACTGAGGCCGGGCGTGCACCAAGGCAACCTTGTGATGTCAGAGGACGTGGCAACCGTGCCCTGACATCACAAAGGAAACGTTCTGCCCTGCTCTGTGAATTCATGCAGATGGATAGATTGATGTTTGTGTAGGCCTAGGCTGCATTTTGACCTCTTTCCCCCCTCGGCTGCCTTTTTCACCCCTTGTTTTTCCCCCCGTGCCCCTGTGTCCCTGTCCCTGTGCTGGGTCCGAGCTGGCGGAGCAGCAGTTCCAGCCCCGGGTGTCCCTGGAGCGCTGGGAGCTGCCGGTGGCCCCAGGCCCTGTCCCCTGAGGAGCTGCTGAAGGACGGTGAGACAGAGGGGGCTGGGGGGGCTGAGCAGGCGGTGACGCTGCAGGGACAGTGACCTTGAGGTGCTGGGGGCACTGAGGGCTGTGGGGGAGCAGAGGGGGAGGGTGGCACGGAGGTGACAGGGCGGTGGCACAGGCTGAGGGGGTGGTGGGTCTAATGGGACGGGATGGGTCAGAAGGGATTGAGTGGGGTGAGAGGACTGTGGGGGCTGAAGGAACTGAAGGGGTCTGGGGCTTTGCCGAGGGGACGCTGGGGCTGAGGGGATGGAGGGGCCAGCAGGGAGCACAGAGGGCTCTGGGACTGCAGCTCTGCCAGGCCTTGGAACCAATTCCAGAGCCTCCACTTTTGCCACAGCTGCCCTGCAGACCCTGAGGACAGACAGGGACTGACAGGAGGCAGCAGGGAGAAGCTGAGGGCCACCAGCTCCAGCAGTGACCAGGGAGCTGCTGCTGCTGCTGCCAGCTGAGAGGCCAGGTGAATGAGAAAGAAGCAAGCTGGGCAGAGAGAGGCACATGCAGTCCTTGGAAAACACATGGTGTCTAACAAGTCCTGTGGGAGAAGAAAAATAGGGAGCAACCTTGCCTTGTTTCCACAGCCTGTGTCTTCTGCAGAGGAGACAATGGGATGGACAGGAGGGGAGGGGAGGGATAACTGTGATAACCCAGTCTGCCTGGCTGTGTACTGACAGACTCTGTAGCAGTCAGCATTGTAGGTAATGCCAGATTGTTATTTAGCATCATGACACACTGCTGCTTCATTGCAAAACTGCCTCAGCCTGCAGAAAATCAGCTGAATTTATTGTCAGTTGAAGTAGATGTGGTGAGAAACAGTGACACGGGTTAAAACAGGTTTTCTAACCTCGTCATCCAGAGGGAATTCTGTGTTGCATTTTCTTCATTGTCTGTACAACCTTTTTGAGTTGTTCTGTATCCTTCAGGGACGTATCCACTAGTGACCAAAAAATAAAAGGGGGCTCATGGCATTCCTTCTCTTTTAACACATATTTGCACTAAGCTGTGGCTTAAACTCAGTAAGGCAAAGGAGAGATTTTCTTTAGTCATGCAGTGTGGAATAAATGGTGCAGGAACAGCCACAATCCAAGCTGTAAGAACAGCCTGTTCTTGGTCCTAACAGGACATGGTGTACAAGAAAGCACCACAATCCCAAAGATTCACCTCTTAGGCAAAAGCAGAATGGTTCCTGGTGTAAAACCAGCAGGGATGGAAATAACAAATGTCCCTGGGCTGGGGCAGAAGCCTGGGAGTCCAAGGCTTGGCAAAAGAGAGCTGGCAAAGGCAGCCCAAGGTGCAGGCAGGCATTTGGCTGGAGGCAAGAGGGAGCTGGTGCTGCCAGCACGGGAAGGGACTGCAGGCAGAGGAGCTGGCCGGCGGCAGGGAGTTTCCACTCACTCCCAGTTGCTCCCAGTAACTTTTAACATGATTCCCTGCTCAGAGCCACCCCAGTTGTCACACACGACACAAAGAAATGACACCCACATGCTGAGATGTCCAGGGCAGAAAAGAGGCAGTTTATTTACGAACTTCAACATTTATAGAATTCCAGCAGTGACTATGGATTGGAGGAAGAAAATCTCCCTCTTCACCCACGCTGGGTGAACCCAACAGCGCACCAACATTTGAGCAGGCCATGCAGGCTGCCAGCGTGCTGGCTGGCATCGGGCGGGGGGGTCGCTTCCACAGCCGTGGCTCCTGACAGGCACTGAGCCCCATCTTCTCCCCGACCGCTCACCTGAGCAGGGGGAGTTTTTCTTCATAAATTCCAGTAGCCTGCAGCTGCTTCACATCGCCGGCCTTTCTGCCGTGCCTCTTCCCCCCCTGCCGTCTCCTCGGCGAGGCTTCCTGCCGGGGCAGCAGGGATGTTTTCAGTCGGCTTTTCTGCTCTTCCTCCATTCCTCTTTCCACTGTCCTGCAGCATTCGAGGAATCCAAGGGTCTGGTCCCTATCTCGGGGACCACTTGCAGAAGAATCAGGAACGGGCCATGTGTTGGTTTAGGATAAATTAGGGGGAGAATCTCTAAAAGGGAGTCCCCTAAAACAAACCTCCACCACCCCTCCCCACCCCCAGCCCTGGGTTGGGAAGGAAATTCTTCGGAGGAGAAAAGTGGAAAAAACCGGTTTTATCGACAAATGAAAAACTCTCCCCACCCTGAGTGGAAGGAAAAGCTCAGGTTACTCAGGAGGGAGGGCGCAGAGCTTCTTCCACGGGTCCTGGAGATTCCCAGGCTTCTCAGGTCAGGTCAGGCTCCAGAGCCGGTCCAAATCTTCAGGGGAGGTGGCGGGGCGGGGGGTAAGGAAGGGAAAAGAGGGGGAAAAAAACTGGAAACAGTGAAAAGCAGGCAGAAGAAGAAGAAGAAGAAGAAGAAGAAGAAGAAGAAGAAGAAGCCAAGCAGCAAAAGCCCTGCGAGCAAAGCAGCCGCTGCCAGACATAACAAAACCAGTCCACGATATGGGATAGAGGTGCCACCAACCCAGAACAGCCATCGCTCCATGACCAATATGATCAAAGTGAGCCATTTATTGCAATGTGACAGTACCTTTTATACAGTTTTCAGCCTTAATCACGCGTTACGTGCTGCTTTGCAATTGGATATACCCTAAAAGCCCACGTCAGCCCTTTATCCTGGACTGGTTGATGGCTTTTGCACATACAGCAGGTTTATGCAGTCCTTCATTTGGCTTGTATCCAATCCTCACATTCTGAAGCTGTTAGCATCCTTTGTTCTTCTTGGGACGTGACTTCTGCCACCTTTTGTTCCTTCTCGTGCGTGGCTTTGCTGCCCTTGAATGGTTACAGGCCTTATTTACCCAGAGAAGCTGGATTGCTCACATGTCCCCATTTCTGGAGGAACCCATCCTCCACACCTCCCCACCGCCCCCCATAAACGGGAGCGGGGCAAACTGGGAAGCTTTACTGGGAACACTGGGAGCAGCCGGGCGGGGACAGAGTGCCAGCGGGGCTGGGGGACACACGACCCCCCCCAAAATCAGCGTGGGGACAGAGCGGGGGGTCCCGGCCGGGCCCGAGGCCACGGGGAGGGGCTGCGGCTGCTGCTGGCTCAGGAGCTCTGTGGGCAGAGAAAAGGGGGTGACACCGGGCTGGGGGGCCCAGGGGGAGCACACACGCTCCAGGGGAGGGGGGACACGACCCCTGGGACCCCCCCCTCACATTCCTGCACAGGTAGAAGCAGAGCTCCAGTGCCAGGAAGATGAAGCCCAACATGAAGCCCCTCATCCCCGTCAGCATCTCGCTGTGGGCAGCGTCCGGTGGCATCTCTGGGGGGTCCGCAGGGGTCAGGACCCCCAAAACCTCTCACAGACACCCCAAGCCCCTCCAAGCTCCCTCCCAGTCTCCCCCAGCCCACCCAGGACCCCCTGAAACCTCCTCCCAATCCCTTCCCGGCCTCCCCAGAATCCACCAAAGCCCCTCCTGTCCCTCTCAGGATCCCACAACCCCCTCCCAGTTGCCCCTCACTGCCCCAGGACCCCCAAACCCTCTCCCAGTCCCTTCCCAGCTCCTCCAGGACTCACCCAGACCCCTCCCAGTCTCTTCCCAGCACAACCAACCTCATCCCAAGCCCTGCTTTCCCATCACCATCTCCTCCCAGCCCCTCCAGGCTCACTCCCATCCCTCCCAGTTACACCCAGCACCTCCAAACTCACTCCCAGCGCCCCCCAGCACCTCCAGAACCCCATCCCACCCTTCCCAGCATCCTCCAAACTCCTGCTTGGCCCTTCCAAAGCCCCCAGCGCCTCTCCCAGTTCCAAGCAGGCTCTCCCCAGCTCCCTCTCAGTTGCTCCCAGCACATCCCAGTGCCTCTGCCGGCCCGGCCAGCGGCTCCCCCGTACCCCACTGCCGGCTCAGGGGCTGCTCCAGGCTGACGTGCCCCACCTGGAGCTGGAGGGCACCCCGTGTTCGGGGGGTTTCCAGCAGCACCAGGAGCTGGTGGGTCCAGTCCCCGTTGGGCACCACGGCGGTGGCCACCACGTGCCCCGAGAGCTCCTGCTGGCCCTGGAACCACCTCACCCGGATCTGGGCAGGGTAGAAATCCATCCCGGAGCAGAGCAGGCGGCCGGGGCTGGGCTGGGAGCTCGAGGGCAGCAGCGAGATGGAAACGCTGGGGGGCACTGGGAGAGAGCGGGGCCACACTGGGATCAGCTGGGGGGCACTGGGAGAGAGAGGGGAGGGGTGGTGTGGGCTTGAGAGGGACTGGGAATGGGCTGGGAATGGACTGGGAATGCCTTGAGAGGGAGTGGAAGGCACTGGGGCGGCATTGGGAGGGACTGGGAACGGACTGGGAGGGACTGGGAATGAAGTTCGCGGCGCTGGGAGGCCGAGTCCGGCGCGGGGCGCTGGGCGCTGCGGGTCTGCCTGGCAACTGATGAGTCATCGGCAACTCGCGCTCTGATTGGCTGAGAGGCGTCGGCTCCACTCACGGCCGGGATGGACACGCGGGGAGGGCACTGGGAGAGACTGGGATGGACTGGGATGGACTGGGAGAGCCACGGGTGTCACTGGGAGGAACAGGAGGCCCCGGGGATGGGCCCAAGGAGGGCTGGGGGCTCTGGGGTCATTCGCAGGGAGGTTTTGAGGGGCTCCAAGGTCATTCCCAGAGCAGGGCCCGAGGGGACGCGCTCTGCCCCACGCTCACCTCTGCGCTCCAGCTGAATGTTCTGTACACCTCGGAGTTGTGCCGGCAAACTGTGTCCACCTCAGCCCGTCTCTGCTCCATTAAACGCGGGTTGCTGTTGCTGCACCGGGCCTGTTTCTCCCCGTAGGTGGTGAAGCCCACGTAGTGCCCCACGTCGCTGTCGAACATCGCGATCTGCTCCGGTTGTAGATGAGCCTCACCCCAACCTCGCCTTCTCCGCGTCGTTAATGTACTAACACTCAAATTCAAACATCCGCTGGAACACCCCTGAGTGTGCCGGACACAGGTCAGGGGCTGTCCCCCAGCACCCCCAGAGCTCCGGCCCCCCCCCCCCGGATCCCCGCTCCGCACCCCCTGTGCCCCACGGCCGCCACGGGCCCCTCCCGCCCGCGCTGCCGCTTCCTCTTTCCCACCCTTCCCGCAATTTCCCCTTTCCCATCCCCTCCCCACACACCTCCAGCCGCTCCCCAAATCTCTTTGGGGGTCCCGTTCCCGCTTTTATTCCTTTCCGACCCTTTTGAACTCAATCCCCCCATCCCCAGCCCCCTCCCGCTCAGTTTTGGGGTCCCACCCTCCCCTTTTCCCCACTTTCCCACCCTCTCCCACCCCTCCCTCGCCTCTCCCCGACCCCCAGCCCCTCCCGCTCTTCCTTTGGGGGGTCCCCTCCTCCTCCCCCGCTTCCATTCCGGCTCCCCCCTTCTCCCCCTCGGCCCCACCTGGGAGTGACTGGGAGGGACTGGGAATGGACTGGGATGGACTGGGAGGGACTGGGGTGGCACCGGGAGGGACTGGGGATGAAGTTCGCGGCGCTGGGAGCGCCAGTCCGGCCCAGGGCGGGCTCAGCGGCGAAGCCGCGCGCTCTGATTGGCTGAGAGCGCTTTTGGGCACCGATGTTCCCGAGGCTCTGCCCGGCAACTGATGACGCATCACCGACTCGCGCTCTCATTGGCTGCAGCCCACCCCGCCTGTGTTTTGATTGGCTGAGCGGGTTCCGGGCCGCTGCGGCCCCGGGGTTGGGTTTTTGGGCCGGGGGAACCTCGGGGTGCGGGGCGGGGGGGAGCTCAGGGGTGCCCAGAAATGTGTGCGGGGTCTCGGGGGTGCCCGTGGCCGGGGGTGACGCTGGCACCCACCAAAGCCGCTCTGTCCCGAGCGGCCTCCAACCCCCACAGCTCCCACCAGCCCATCCCTGTTTGCAAACAACGGGTCAAACACAGTTTCTGCCCTAGTGGGCTCACTCACCAGCTGTGACAACAAGTTGTCCTCCACACACTCTAAAATTTCCCTGCACTGCTTTTTTCTGCTTTATTCAGTTCCCAGCAGGTGTCTGGCAGGTTTAAATTGCCTACAAGAACAAGGGCTGATGATCCTGAAACGTTCTCCAGCTGCCCATAGAACAAGTTGTCCACCTCTTCCTGGCTGGGTGGATGATAACAGACTCCCAGGAGGATGTCAGCCTTGTTGGCCTTCCCCTTAATTCTTACCCACAGGCATTCAACTTCATCATCATTATCTTCGACAGCTATGGCATCGAAAGCTTCCCCAATATAAAGGGCCACCCCTCCACCTCTTCTCCCTCTCCTGTCTCTCCTGAGGAGCCTGGAGCCATCCAGTGCAGTGCTCCAGCCGTGTCAGTCATCCCACCACGTTTCTGTGATGGCAACTCCATCACAGCTTTGCTGCTGCACCTTGGCCTCCAGCTCTGCTTGTCTGCTCCCCACGCTGCCTGCATTGGTGTGCCTGCACCTCAGCTGGGCTGCTGATTTCACCCCAGCTCAGCCTCACCAGCCTTGGGGCTGCTCCCAGACAGCCCAGCTGCAGCCCCTTCCCCCTTCAAACCCAGTCTGAAGCCCTCTCAACGAGTTCTGCCAGTTCTTGAGCTACAAACCTTCTGCCCCTAACAGAGAGATGTATCCCATCTGGTTCCAGCAGAGCACGTGCCATAAAAGTTTCCCCATGATCAAAGAATCCAAAATTATGCCGATGACACCCAACCCTTAAGCCACTTGTTGATGATGTGGGTTCTCCTGTTTCTTTCACCATTTTTCTCTGCCACCAAAGGGACTGAGCAGAACACCACCTGTGCTCCTGCCCTATCAACTACTTGACCCAATGCCCTAAAGTCCCTTTTAATTGCCCTGACACTCCTCTTTTCAATCTCATCACTGCCAGCCTGGAGTATCAGCAGTGGGTAATAATCAGAGGGCTGAATCAGCCCAGGGAGTCTCTCAGTGATATTTCATACCCAGGCCCCAGGGAGGCAGCAGAACCTCCCTGTGGGATGGGTCTGGGTGAAAAATGGGGCCCTCAGTTCCCCTCAGTAGGGAGTCACCCACTACCATCACCCTTCTTTTCTTCTTGGTGTCAGAGGTGGTGATCCATCTTACAGATGAATCATAACTGGGAGGCTCACTGGGCAGACAATTTTCTTCTAAATCATCTGGCAGGCTCTCCAGATCCAGGGGCTCATTCCTGTTCTGAAGTGGCACCTGGCTGGGGGATGGGGAAGAGTTTTTGTAAAGTTTTTAATTTTTTTTGCTTTAATTTTTTTTATTTTTAACTTTTTTTTTTTAGCTTTAATGATACTTGTTTAACTTTGCTTTTTGGGTTTATTTTTTATTTTTAGAAAAACAGAATTTTTTTATACTTTAGACTTATTTTTTTATTATTTTTACTTAACAAGTTCAGAATGATTGCTTTTGGTTTTAAGGATAGTCTATTATACTTTAATTTTTTTTTAATTTAATTTTTTTTTTTTTATTTGGAGACCCATTTCCACTCCTCTTCATCTACCAGGTGCCCTTCTATTGCCTGAGAGTGGGAGGCACAGGAGTCCTCAGACTCCCGGGCAGAGAACTCCCTTAAAGATGGAAGGGCTGAACTCCACCAGTCCATTTCCCTTTCCCTTTCCCTGATACTCCTTCATCTTTCAACTTCCTCCCTAAGCGAAAGGAGCTCGTTTACCTGCTCACACCTCAGGCAGGACTCACCCACTGCAGCCCCTGAAAGCACCGATCAGCTCCAACACCGCGGGCAGGAATGGGTCTGTACAGACACATCCTTTCTGGAGGGCTCCACCTGGGCACACACACTGACACCAACCACACCTTCCTGCACGGGTGGAAGGAAGGGATTCATGCCAGAAATTACTCCCTCAGGATCATAAAAACACGTTTCTGGCAAAGATGCTATCTATAAACTGAGAAATCAAATTGCAAACAGTGTGATTGATCGCTCTGCTATCTAGCAACATTGAAAATTCTACATAAACACACTAATATCTTATTTATGTGGTTTGTTTTGCAAGGTGCAGACATCATTTGGAATACAGTTTTACTTCAAATGAGAATATGAAAATAAAAAGTTTCCCATTTCTTCTGCTTGTTCTCTGCAGCACGTGCTTTCCAAGAATGGGGGATTTCTATGAAGTGTAAGAGAGAATTTTATTCATTTTGCTTTTTGCATGCATCTTGTTTATCACTGAAATGAAACAAAGCAAGGTAAAACAGGAAGGCTGCTTAATTAAAAATAAATAAATTAATAAATTAATAAAAATAAATAAAACAAAACCGGTTGAGTTTTCGACCGTGTAGAAACCATTACTGCCAGAAACCTCCAAAGCGAGCAGCCAGCAGAAACACCTCACAGAGCACAGAGCACACCTTACAGCAAGAACACTTGCACCCCTGCCTGCTCGCCCTGCCTGCGCCAACTGCCGGGCAAACTGCCCTGCCACGCCCCTGAGATGAACAATGCCCCCGAGATGAGCCACGCCCCTGGGTTAGCCACGCCCCTGATATGAACCACGCCCCCTGGTTAGCCACGCCCCTGGGATGAGCCACACCCCCTGGATGAGCCACGCCCCCTGATGAGCCACACCCCCTGGATTAGCCACGCCCTCTGGATTAGCCACGCCCCTGTTCCCGTGCTCCCCAGAGCCCTCCCATCATCAGCCACTCAGCAGCAAAGGAAGCTCCACCCCTCGTTCCCGAATGTCTCACAAAAAGAGCAATTTACTTATTTTCTGTGCTATTTGGTGGCGTGGTGGGTAGCGGGAACTTTTGTTTGGAACATTTATTTTAGCACTGGTAGTCGGGGTGCCAGGAGGAGTTGTGTTTTAGTGTTTATTGTTTTTGAGGTGGTTTGGACTTTTTTATAGGCTGTTAATTTTTTTGTCGTTGTTGTTGGAGTGTAGTTTGTTTTGGATTTTTGGTAGCTTTGATTTTAGAATTTTAGTGGTTGGTTTTCAGTTTTCTTAGGTACTTTTTGTTAAAGGTTTTAGGACAGAGTATGGCTCCTGGCTGATTTTGGGGTGATTTTGGGGTGATTTTGGGCTGATTTTTGGGTGATTTTAGGCTGATTTTGGGCTGATTTTTGGGTGATTTTTGGGTGATTTTAGGCTGATTCTTGGGTGATTTGGGGCTGATTTTTGGGTGATTTTGGGGCTGATTTTGGTGTGAATTTGGGCTGATTTTGGGCTGATTTTTGGGCTGATTTTGGGCTGATTTTGGGGCATTCTGGCATAGAGTACCGGTTTTTATATTTGATTTAGTTTTGAATGGGTTAAGGGTTACTGTATGAGTAAATTTTTGTTTGATTTGGGTAAAGGTGTGTTGTTGTTTAGGGTTTTACTGGAAAGTGTTTTTCTTGCAGGTGACCAGGTAGAGAGGGTTTACAATTTGGCTGTACTTAGGAATATGCATTCTCCAAAAGCCTATGGCGTTTAGGAAAGTTTGTGGGGTTTTTTTGTTGGTTGGGGGAGACATTGTTGTGATTTTGTTGATGATATTGGTGGGAATTTGATGCTGTTTGTTTTTTTAATTTTGTTTTTAGGAATTGGATTTTTGAGCAGTTTTTTTAACTTTGGTTTTTTTTGATGGTGAAATTAGTTTTTAGCACAATTTGGATGATTTTTTTTAATATTTTAGTGGCAGTGGTTTTTTATACAATGATGTTATTAATGTATTGCAGATGTTTTGGAGCCTAACCCTTTTCTAGTGCAGCTTGAATTAGTTTATGGCAGATGGTGGGACTGTGTTTTTACTTTTGGTGCAGTTGGTTTTAGGTGTACTGTCCGCCCCTCCAGGTGAAGGTAAATTGAGGTTTGTATTTTGCTGTTAAAGGAATGGAGAAAAATGCAATAGCGATGTTAACAGTGGCATACTACTTTGTTGTAGGAGTCCAGGGCGTTCCTCTGGATACCCTGGACAGACAGGAACCTGAACAACAGGGTTTGAGACCTGTACAGGGGGGTCTGGGATCTGTACAGGGGAGTTGGAGACTGTGGCACAGAGCCCAGGAAGGCACTGGGTTTGACTTGAGTCCATGGGCTGATTTGGGCTAATTTGGGGCTGATTTGGGCTGATTTTTGCGCTGAGAGAGGAGTTACAAGCCACAAAAGTGTGATAGAGAATAGTGTAGTTTGTCACATTTGGGGTTTCTAGAACAGGGGTGAATGGGGACAAGATGGAGGATTCTGGGCGGTGCCCTGGGGTCGTCGTCGTCTTCTTCTTCTTCGTCTTCTTCTTCGTCTTCGTCTTCTTCGTCTTCTTCGTCTTCTTCTTCATCTTCGTCTTTGTCTTCTTCTTCGTCTTCTCCTTCTTCTTCATCTCCATCTTCTGCTGTGACGGTGGCACAAAGTGGTTCAAGGAGATTGGGTCAGTGTAGAAATAACCTGTTTAGTACAGAATGTAGATATTGGTGTGAAATTGTAAATAATTGATACATAACAATCTGTATAAGAGATGACAAGCCTCCATCAGGGGCAGAGTCTTCTCCTGGTGCTCGAGCTGGACAGACCTTGGCCGGGCACAGGGAAAAAGGGAAAAGATAAGAAATAATAAACAATGAGAAAAACCTTGAAGAAAGAACATTTGAAGACTGCATGTTGTTCCTGTGTCTGGCTTGGGGCTTTGAGAGGGCAAAGGACTCTAAACCACCCAAATCTCAGGAAACCAGCCAAACCCGAGACTTTGTTGCTTTGAACTTCAGCTCATCCTGCAGTTTCAGTTTATTTGGTACAGCAGCGCTCAGTGGTGGAGTTACTTCATTTAAGCTATGAGAGTTTACAGTTAATTTTTATTTTTTTTTAGATTTGCATATAGGTTGAATGGGGCTGTTGAAGGGTGAGTGGGTTTTGCTGACTGTTTTTTGGTTTTTTAGCTCACGGATTATTTTGTGGATGGGAATTATGGTATTTTGAGTTGTTTTGTACTGTTGGCGATGTACTGAAGTGGCAATTGGTACTTGCTTTTTTTTTTAGAAGTTTTATTGCAGATGGGTTTTTTGATAATTTAGGTAAGGTGTTTAATTGCTTAACATTTTTTGTTTTTATAGCTATTATTTTGAATGCTTATTTGAATTTGTTGGGGGTTTTTGAAAGATTTATTTTGGAGGAAGTTTGTGTTTAAATGCATGGGGCTTTTGGGTTACAATAGGGTGGTTTTTAAACTTATTTTTAGTCACGTTTACATTAGCTTTCACTAAAGTAAAATTTTGTGATTTTTTTGTTACACTAGCAATAGAAACAATTTTTTTTAATATATATTTTGATGGGATTAATGTGCACTCTGTACTAGTGTTAACTAAGGTTTTATAGTTTTGTGGTTTTAATGTGCTAGGCTCATGAATTTATACAGTTTAAAAAACACGGGGGTTTTTTACCTTTTATTTGGTTAGAGGCAGGGCTCCTCTAAGCTTAGGGGTTTTGGGGTTTTTTTGGGTAACTGGGGTTATTTTTTTTTGGTGGAACTTCCTCTCTGAGTTTTGCTCTTTTTGAATTTAGATATTTATTGTACTGTTAGAGCAGTAGTAGGTTTTTTATTTTTTTCATGTTTTTTTTACAATTACGTAGGAAGGACTATAGTTTAGTTTGTAGGCTGTTCCTTCTCTCCCTATCTGGGGAATGTTTGTGTTTGGTGTTAGAACTTTTGATTTGCACTTCAAAGATTTGAAGAAAACTTTTTTTTTTTAATTTTGAGTTGTTGTGGGTTTTTTTAGTTTTGTTTTTTAATGTTTGCATACGTGTTTTTAGAGCTGCGATTTTTGTATGTGTTGGATCATGCATGGTATTTGTATACATTTGGAGGTTTTTTGCTATATTTAGTACAGGGGGGTTTGTGTTATTTTGCTTTATTATTGCTAAAGCAGAAGAGTATTTTTGTGGTTTAAGTTGTATAAGTTTTTTGCCACATCACGGGTGTATGTCGTATTAAGTTTGGGGGTTCAGTGTTCAGGTTATTTGAGAAGACAAATTTTGTTACTGCCCTTTTTTTTAAGTGTTGAATTATTTGTTTTATTTTTTTTACTGGGTTTGCTGTATATAGAGATGGTTTGTACACAGATATTTTTGTGCTACACTTCCCGGGACCTGTTCCCAGAGACTGCAAGGGTTAGGGGTTTTTTTATTATTTCGGTTGATAATTGGATTTTGTGATAGGGATTTTAAATACTTTGCTTCAGTGTTTAGAGATGTAGCTTTGTTTGCAGCATTTTAAAGACGGATTAATTAATTAATTATAGATTTATTAGGTTGTTGAGTGTAATTTGTTTTTAGGTTTTGAAGGGTTTTTAGGGAAAAGGATTTAATAGTAGCTTTTGGATTTTGGCTAGTTGGTTAGCTGCTGTTTTGGGTTTATTATTGGGTCTAACTTCTGATTTAAGTTTTTTATTTGGTATAGTTGTTGATTTAGGTTTATTGTTTGGTTTAGCTGTTTGTCTAGATTTGGAAAAACAGGTATCTGCCAGGGAAAGCTGGAGTTTCCCTTGCAATGGAGAATGTAAATCCCTCACCCCCTCCAAATTATAATTTTGCAATTCAGGGCTTTCAGGCAAAGATTTGGGAATAGGAATAACAGTTCTTTTCCAGGAATATTAACAATACAAATGTAGTAGAAAACAAAACCATCCAACCAAACAAGCAAACAAACAAACAACAATCCTGGAAAACCCTGACAGAGTCAGAGCTATAACCTGACACCCTGTTGGTCAGGGTGTTGGAAGCAGTCCACAGTGAGTCCTCCTGGAGTGGCAGATGTGATTCTGTTGAAGTAGAGATGATCCTGGAGAGAAAAGGGGCCCAGTGATGGTGAGAAGGGTCCAGTGATGGTGAGAAGGGGTCCAGTCTTCCTCCAGGAATCCAGTGAAACCAGATACCTTCTATTCCTACGTCTCAGTTTTTATCCAGGTAGGAATGGTTGGCTCCTCCCACTGGGTGGAGCATCTCACAATAGGATGATGGAATGTGGATGTACTGCTTTGTGGATGTATGCTTGGGGAGGGTATAGTTTGGGGAGGAGAACAGCCTGGGGAGGAGAACAGCTTGGGTAGTCTTAATGACCCGTTTTGGAAAGAGATAAGAAACACTGCCCCACCTGGTTTTAACAGCTGGCCCATTATCAGAAGGCATCTGCCCCCCTCCTCCCAGAGTTACAAGAGATAAAGAAAAACATCTTCCCAACTGCTTTTAACAGATGAAATAGAATACACATTTTTGGTTCCATAACCCAAGACACCACTCTTCATTCTAGAATGAAGAAAGAGGTACAAGCAAAAACACAAGTAATAAAAGTTTCCAATGAAATTCAAACTAAAAATATAACAATTAGACTAGTCAAAAATTTTGCTAAAATGCAAAACACCAGTAAAATAACTGCCTGTCTGCCAATACCTAAAGAAGCAGGAGACCCAATGAGCTAAGAAATCATAACATCAAGAATTACAAAAGAAAACAATTGCATGTAAGCAAGTACCAAAGTCAAAGCACATAATCAAAGAAACATAAAAAGTAATAAGAAAACAAATGAAGCCTTAAAAAAAACCAGATTGTATTCTAAGTCATAAAAAAAATAAAGCAAATCATAGAGTAGTAAGTTAAAAATCAAGACCTTGCAAAATAAGAATGTTTCTTGCCACACTATAAATAAAATTTTAAAAATACCACAAAAACCACTCTTATATGAAAGTGCTGAAAAAAAAAATTAAAAAGCCAAACAAAACCCTAGGACAGTGCCTGGTCAATGACTATTCTCCAGAAATTTCAATATATGTCAAATACCCCTTGGTGCATTAAATAAAAAGGCCCTAAAAATAAAACAGATCCAGCAGTAAGGAACACTGCCACCAGTAGTAAAATGAAGGCAAATAAAGTAAATTGGTGAGCATGTAATAAAACTTAGAATTGCACTTCTGACAACATAGAAATAAAACAAATGGCACCACTGGCAGTAGCCTCGCAAATCAGTTGTGCCTGCAGAAGAATCAAACACAAACAAAGTAAAGTAAACTATAACATAATTATAAGATGTAATAAAAGTATGATCCAGAGTCCAGGGCAATTTGTATAAGCAATAAGTGATAGTACCTAAACAACACATCTGCCTATAGACAAGAAAATAAAAAAAAAAAAAATACTCTGAGCCTCCCCACTTTATATCCAATTTGAAAAAAGTCCCCATTTAATAAAAGAACACAAACTTCTGCAGAGAAGGACAAGACGAAAAGTTCCAAAGCATGAAAATCAAAATAAAACATAGCAAAAACCCTCTAGTAAATAAAATTTAAGTAAGCCCTAGACTCTCTGTTTTGTCCTGTAGCAAACCACCAAAATTAATATTGTATAAACTTACAAGTCAAGTAGATAAATTAGCAAAAGTCACCCCGGAAAGATTCAAAGAACTAAATATACAATTACAAGCCACCACAAAAATAACTTTACAAAACCAATTAGCCCTAAATATAATAGTCCTAAAAGAGCATAGAATGTGTAGAGTTTTAAAAAGACAATTACTGCATCCACATCCCAAATGTAACTGCAGATGTAAAACATGATATCAGTCAGTTAAAACAAATCAAGCATAAAGCACAAAAAAGACTTAACTACAAGTTTACTAAACAAAATCTTCAAAATAATAAAATAGAATGTAAGTTTATAGATTAAGTCTATCATTGAAACTTTAATAATTTTGATAATCGTGTTCTTAGTAATTTAGTTAATCTACAGCATCCTGAAAAAAAAATACAAACAAGAAAAGACATCCTGAAACCAGAGAATAATGAAAGCCCAGACAGAAAACAAGAAACCACATCCATTGTCTTCAAGTTTCCCAGTTCATGACAGCATCCATGACAACAAATGTAACAACCATAAATCTGAAGAGAAACATCAAGTATAAACTCAAAAGCTAAAAAGGCTGTATCAAGTAAAAACGTCTACACTCAGTAAAGTGAAAATGCTTTAAAAAAAAAAAGAAATTATAGTATAGAGTTAAATTTTAGTAACATAGGGATAAAATGTTTCTAAAATCATGGGAACAGATTTGGGGGGACAGGAGGGTGTGTGGAAAAAAAGGTTGGGCTTGGGGAGGCCTGGGAAAAGGAACTAAGCCTTTTGTTTCAGTTTAGCTCTGTTTGTACTGAATCATGTACAACTGCACCTGCATGATTGTCATGTGACAAATTATATGATTGTAAAATGTAGTAATTGTTAGTAACCGAATATGATTATTGTTTATTCGTAATAAGAATCATAAGAAACGATGTAATCGCAACAAGAATCATGAGAAACAATGTTTGGGGGGCCTGATGAAAACTACACAAATTCATGCTTGGATAAGATCAATGTATACAACAGAACAATATAAGTTTAATAATTAATATATAGTTATATAACAGAAAGGGTATAAAACATGTTAATCTCAAATCCAATGCCAAAGTCAAATTTAAGTCTGTACCCCTAATTCCCAGAGCTCATCAAGAAAAGCACCTGCATATAATCATCTCTTGATTATGTGTTTCAAGGGCAATCAGCTCCAGCACCTGGACTGGGAATGGGGACAGGGACCAGGAATGGGACCCGGAATGGGGAAAGGTACAGGGAATGGCGACGGGGAGCGAGAATGGGACCTGGAATGGGGAAAGGTATAGGAAATGGGGACAGGGAATGGGAACAGAGACTGGGAATAGGAGCAGGAATGGGGACACAGACCTGGAATGGGCACAGGGATCAGGTATAGGACTGGGAATCAGGACATAGACTGGGAATGGCAATATGGGATCCAGACAGAGAATATGGAAACAGCCACCGCAGAGAGAATATGGGATGGGGATCAGTGTTCCAAAGGGTTGCAGTGAAACACATCGGGGGCTGCAAGCTCTGCAGCTGGGCCTCCCCTGGGCTGCTGCGGCCCAGGGCCCAAAGGCTGGAGCTGCAGCCTTGCTCCTGTCTCAGGAACAGGAGCCTCCTGCAGGCCCGTGTCCCCTCCATGTCCCCGGCAGGAGGGAGGGCTCTGAGGCACAGGGGGTGCTGGCAGGAGGGGCTGCTCTGGCCAGCTGGGGGCCTCTGAGAAATGCCCAAAGCCTTGTGCTCTCTGCAGCTGGCCCAGGAGAGCAGCAGGGCTGAAGGGTTCGTGTGCCACAGCCAGCCCGAGCTGGGGAGCCCTCAGGGCCCCATGCCAGAGGCGGCCCTGAGGAATGGCACCGGGAATGGCACTGGGAATGGGGACAGGGAATGGGGAGAGGAAATGTGATCTGGGACTGGGAATGGTGCCGGGAATGGCAGCAGGGACAGGAATCGGGAAGGGACCAGGAATGAAACTGGGAAAGGGGACAGGCACTGAGGACTGGGCATGGGCACAGGGACTGGGAATGGGGACAGGGATCAGGAATACAGGATTGGAAATAAATATGAGACAGGGACTGGGAATGATAATGGAAATGAGGACAGGGACCAAGAATGGGACCAAAAATACTGGACTGTGACTGGGAATGGGGCAGGGAATACAAGACAGGGATTGAGAATGCAACAGGGAATACAGAACTGGGATGAGGAATGGGACTGGAAATGGAACTGCGAATGGAGACAAGGATTGGTAATGGGGATGAGGACCGGGAATAGGACTGGAAATATGAGACAGGGACAGGGAATAATACTGAGAATGGGGACAGGGACCAAGAATTGGACAGGGAATAGGGAATGGGACTGGGAATGGAGAGAGGGACCGGGGATAGCACAGGGAATGGGACAGGAAATGGGGACAGGGACCAGGAATGGGACTGGAAATACCAGACTAGGACTGGGAATGGGGATAGGGACCAAGAATGAGACCAGGAATACCAGACTGGGACTGGGAATGGGACCAGGAATATGGAACAGGAACCTGGAATGGCACCGGGAATAGGAATATGGGAAGGGCACAGGGAATATGAAAACAGCAAGAGTAGAGAGAATATGGGATGGGGATTAGGAAGGTGGGGCCGGGATCAGAAACGGGAATATAGGAACAGGACAGGGAATATAGCAATGGAAATGTGGGCCTGGCAGTGGGCCCAGCAAAGAGACCAGGAATACGAGAATGGGAACAGGACAGGGAATATGGGAACAGCAACCAGAGAATAGCGGAAAGGGACATGGAATGAGACTGGGAATGGGATCCAGGCTGGGATGGGAGCAGGACGGGACCGGGAGCGGGGTGACACGGGAACGGGCTGGGGGCAAAGGGGAGTGACAGTAGGGGAGGGGAATGCTGGACAGGGGACATTGGGAACAGGGATGGGGGGACATGGAGACAGTTCTGGAGCAGGGGGTCCTTGATCAGCTGCCCCAGAACCTCTGCCAGGGTCTCCCAGCACAGCCGGAGCTGCTCGGCCTGGGGAGCCCAAAGCTCTGAGAAAGCTCCAAGTCCCTGCCAGGAACCCTCAACTCCCTCGAACGCAGCATCCCCCACATCCCCTGCAAGATACCCCCATGTCCCCATCCACGTCTTTGATCAAAATCTCTATTTTTACCCTGGTTTTGGGTGTTTGAGAGAAATGAAAGGAAAATCCCGGCAAGTGGAACCAGGAGGCTGTGGAGTCCCCAGCCAGGTGTCTTCCCAACATGGATCACCGGCACCATGGATCACTGGGGCTCTCCCTACTGGGGGTCACTGGGGATCATCCAGCACGGATCTTCCCATGGGGGATGGAGCTGGAGCAGCACACAAAGCTCTTCCTGCACTTGGGGCACTCCCAGGGCTTCCCTCAGTGGTGCCTCCGTTGGTGTCTGGTCAAGGCTGAGCTGTGTGAGAAGCTCTTCCCACACTCAGGACACTCGTAGGGCCTCTCCCCAGTGTGGACGCGCCGGTGGCTGTCAAGGTGGGAGTTTCGCTTGAAGCCCATCCCGCAGTCAGGGCAGCGGAAGGGCCTCTCATCCGTGTGAATCCGCTGATGCATGAGGAGATGGGAGCTGGTCTGAAACCTCTTTCTGCACTGGTCACACTCATAGGGCCTCTCCCCAGTGTGGCTCCTCTGGTGGACAACCAGGGTGGATCTCTGGCTGAAGGTCTTCCCACACTCCCCACACTCATGGGGCCGTTCCCCTGTGTGGCTCCTCTGGTGGACAGTCAGATGGTAGCTTGATCTGAAGCTCTTCCCACACTCAGGACACTTGTAGGGCCTCTCCCCAGTGTGGATCCGCCGGTGCCTGATGAGGGTGCAGTTTTGTTTGAAGCCCATCCCGCAGTCAGGGCAGCGGAAGGGCCTCTCATCCGTGTGAATCCGCTGATGCAGGAGGAGACTGGAGCTGGTCTGAAACCTCTTCCTGCACTGGTCACACTCGTAGGGCCTCTCCCCAGTGTGGGTCCTCTGGTGTGTGATGAGGTTGGAGCTACACCTGTACCTCTTCCCACACTCCCCACACTCGTAGGGCCGTTCCCCTGTGTGGCTCCTCTGGTGGGCAGTCAGGCTGGAGCTCTGGCTGAAGCTCTTCCCACACTCAGGACACTCATAGGGCCTCTCCCCACTGTGGATGCGCTGGTGGGTGATAAGGTGGGAGTTTCGCTTGAAGCCCATCCCGCAGTCAGGGCAGCAGAAGGGCCTCTCATCCGTGTGAATCCGCTGATGCTTGAGGAGATCAGAGCTGGTCTTAAACGTCTTCCTGCATTGGTCACACTTGTAGGGCCTCTGCCCAGTGTGGACCCTCTGGTGGACACTCAGGCTGGATCTAAAAGTGAAGCTCTTCCCACATTCCCCACACTCGTAGGGCCGTTTCCCCGTGTGGATTCTCCAGTGTCGGATCAGGTCGGATCTGTGGCTGAAGCTCTTTGCACATTTCAAGCATTTGTGGGGCTTCTCCGCATTGTGAAGCTGCTCAGGGACCCCCAGCTCCGAGCTCCGGCCGCCTCCCTGGCCCAGGGTGGGTCTTTCCTCCTTGGATCCCCGAGATCTGCGTTTGCAGCCGCTCCTCGTGCGGGATCTCTGGGGCTTTTCCTCCCCGCTGGATTCCTGCATTGTGGAGCCGCTCAAATCTGCCTCTTCCACGAGGTTCTGCTGCGGGGATTTGTCCTCCCTGCTCTCCGTGCTCAGCTCCTTGTCTGGGGGAAGAAGGACAAGCAGAGGATGGGATTTGCCTCCGTGTTAGAGACAAGGGGAAGGAGATCCCTGGCAGGACGGCATCGGCAGCGGGGTTGTCCTGCAGCCGGGGGCCAGGCTGGGCTGGGAGATGGAGCAGGAGAGAGGGGGAAAGGGGCAGTGACTTCCTCCTCACCTGCCTGGGGCTCCCGGGACATCTTCATCTTGCTCGCGGCCTCTTCCTCCTCCATCGGGCCAAGGTTTGGGAATGAGAAATCCTGGACTGGGGAGGAAAGCAAGGGCTGAGCACGTTGTGTTTGATGCTCCCGCTGCCCAAGTGCAGCTGCAGAAGTCAGCGCCCCTTTCAGCCTCCGGGGGGCCCAGACCCCGCTCATCTCCAGGCTCCCTCACCCCTCCAGGCTGCCGAGCGTTCCCCGGCTCCGGGATCGCCCCTCTGCGCTCTCCCCGCTCCGGGGCTCCCGCGTTCCCCCCCGGCTCTCCCGGAGATCCCCAAACCCGATATCGCCCCTCTGCCCGCCGGGACCGGGCCATCGCCACGTGGGACCCTCCAGGATCCCTCTAGAGCCATATCCGGCTCGGCTTTGGGGTCCTGCAAGATCCCAACATCCCCTGCCACGAAAAAAATCCCTCCCGGAGACCCCCCCCGATGGATTTGGGGCGAGCTCCCCCTCCCCGCTCACCTGCGGGTTCTGGAGGGGGCGATGCTGCCGGAGCCGGGGGAGATGCGGCCAGAGTGGGTGAGCGGAGAACCACGTGCTGTTCCTGCTGCTGCTCTTCCTCCTATTCCTTCTCTTTCTCTTCCTGCTCCTCTGTCCCTCCTGTTCCTGCTCCTCCTCTTCCTGCCGCTTCTTTCTCTTTCCCTTTCCTTCTCCTCTTCCTCTGTCCCTCCTCTTCCTCCCGCTCCTCCTCCGCTCCCAGCCCGGCCCGGGCGGTGCCGACACCCAAAAGCAGCCGCGCTCTGCCCTGGGGAGTTCCAATGCGGCCCCTCTCCTCGCGGCACCGGGAGCGATCCTGGGAGCAGCGGGAAGGAATTGGGAGCACTTTCCCTCCCAGTCTGGCTCTTACTGGGAGCGCTGGGAGGGAACTGGGAGGAAACAGCGCCCGGACGCGGCTGCAGCCGGCGCTGGGCGGGGCCAAACCAGGGGGCGTGGTTATGCAAATAGAGGAGCGATCGCGCGCTGTGATTGGTGGGCGGGAGCAGCGCGGGATTTTCACGATCGCGTGAGGGCCGGGGGGGGCCGGAGCGATGGCGGCGGCGTCCGGTGAGAGGGGACAGGGAGCGGGAATGGGGACAGGGACCAGGAATGGGACCGGGAATGGGGACAGGGACCGGGAATGGGGACAGGGACCGGGAATTGGACCGGGAATGGGGGCAGGGAAAGGGAAAGGGGGCAGAGACCGGGAATGGGACGGGGAATAGGAGACAGAGACTGGGACAGGGACCAGGAATGGGGACAGGGACTGGGAATGGGGACAGGGACCGGGAATATGCGACTAGGAGCAGGAATGGCACCGGGAATACGGGAGAGTGACCTAAAATGGGACCGGGGAATAGAGAAACAGCGATCAGGGAGAGAATATGGCATGGGGATAAGGAAGATGGCACACGGGGACTGGAAATGGGAATATAGAAACAGGACAGGGAATATAGCAGTGCAAATTCAGGCCTGGCAGTGGGCTCGGCAAAGGGGCCAGGAATACGAGAATGGAAAGAGGAGACGGAATATGGGACTGGAAATATAGGAACAGCAACCAGACAGAGAATACGGAAGAGGGAATGAGACTGGGGTTGGGAGGAGGACTGGACTGGGAGTGGAGTGACACAGGAACAGGCAGGGGGCAAAGGGAGTGACAGCAGGGAGAGGGAATCCTGGACAGGGGACACCAGGAACTGGGACAGGGGGACGTGGGGACAGTTCTGGAGTCAGGGGCTCCTTGATCAGCTGCCCCAGAACCTCTGCCAGGGTCTGCCAGTGCAGCAGGAGCTGCTTGGCCTGGGGAGCCCAGAGCTCTGAGCAACCCCGAAGTCCCTGCCAGGAACCCTCAACTCCCTCACACCCAGCATCCCCCACAGCCCCTGCAAGATCCCCCCATGTCCCCATCCACGTCTTTGTTCAAAATCTTTATTTTTACCCTGGTTTTGGGTGTTTTGAAAGGACAAAGGGAAATGAAAAAAAAAACCAAGCCAGGGGAACCAGGAGGATGTGGAGCTCCCAGCCAGGTGTCTTCCCAACACGGATCACCAGCACCAAGAATCACCAGGGCTCTGCCCACCGGAGGTCCCTGGGGTCATCCAGCATGGATTCTTCCATGGGGGATGGAGCTGGAGCAGCGCACAAAGCTCTTCCTGCACTCGGGGCACTCACAGGGCTTCCCTTAGTGGTGCCTCTGCTGGTATTGGGTCAAGTGAGAGCTCTGAGAGAAGCTCTTCCCACATTTCGGATATGCATAAGGCCTGTGACATGACAAGGGGCAGGGCTGGCTGTGATTTGTTTGGTGCCTGTGAAATCCCAAGGGCAGTGTCACCGTGGGGGCAGCTCTCAATGTCCCCAGCAGGTCACGCTGCCCAGTGCAGCCCGTGCCAGCGGTCACTGCGCACACGGGGGAGGCTGGGCTGGACGGGGGTCGGGGCAGAAACGCCGCCCCCGGGACTGGGCTCTGCCCCTGCCTCTGGGGCCCAGCCCCTGCTGGGAGCGCCTTGGGCAGGGCACGGGGCTGCTGCAGGGCCAGGGGGACAGGCCTTGCCCCCTGCCAGCTGCCTGCGCCCCTCTGATGCCTGTCCCACATCCCTGTGCCTCCTGTCCCCGCTACTCCCCGCCACCTTCACTTCCTCCATCAAAGCCCCACTCAACCTCTGCACTGGGACCTCTGGAAAGAAAGACAGAATGAAGGAGAGGAAGTGCAGTCAGTGTACCCTGGCTGGATGCCAGGCACCCACCAAAGCTGCTCTCTCACTCCCCTGCAGAGATGGACAGGAGAGAGAAAACAGAATGAAGCCTTCATGGCTTGAGATAAGGACTGGGACAGATCACTCAGCACATGCCATCATGGGCAAACCAGGTTTGAAATTAGAGACATTAATTGAATTTATTGCTATCAAAATCAGAGCAGGATAGTGAGAAGTAAAATAAAGCTTTAAAAACACCTTCTGCACACCCATCCCTCCTTCCCAGCTCTCCCTGCTCCCCAGTGGGTGCAGGGAGACAGGGAATGGGGGTTCTGGTCAGTTCATCACATCTTTTCTCCTGCTACTCAGGGAGAGGAGTCGTTCCCCTCCTTTTCCAGGGGTCCTTCCCGGGGACACTTCTCCATGAACTTCTCCAACATGAGTTCATCTCCTGGACAGCAGTTCTTCACAAACTGCTGCAACGTGGGTCACTCTTCCATGGGCTCACAAGTCCTACCAGGACCCTGCTCCAGCGTGGGCTCCTCTCTCCATGGGTTTGCAGGTCCCTGCCAGGTCCCAGCTCCAGCACAGGTTTCTCATGGGGTCACAGCCTCCACTCAGGCATCCCCCTGCTCTGGCAGGGCTCCTGCAGGCGCTGCAGGTGCATCTGTGCACTCGGTGCCCTCCATGGGCTGCAGGGGCCCAGCTGCCTCAGCAGGGACTGCACCACGGAATCTCAGGGCAATCAGCTCCAGCAGCTGCAGCAGCTCCTGCCCCTCCTCCTGCCCTGCCCTGGCTGTGTGCAGAGTTGTTCCTCTCCCATGTTCTCCCCCTGCTCTTCCCCGGTCACAGTCACAACTACACCATAAACGATTTTCTCAAATCTGTTATCCCAAAGGTGTTCCCACCATTTCTGCCTGGCCCAGCCTTGGCCTGTGGCCGGTCCATCCTGGAGCCGGCTGGCGTTGCCTCTGCGGGACATGGAGGAGCAGCTGCTTCCAGCAGCCTCTCACAGAAGGTGCTCCTCGAGCCCTCCTTGCCAACACCTGGCCATGCAAACCTGGTATAAGTCCGGCAGGGCTTTTATTACCACTATGAACTCTTGTTATTGCTATTGTTGAGACACTAATTTTGAAGACTTTCAAAAGCTAAGTTTATAGACAACAATATATTGCTGATTTAGCTGGAAAAAAATAAGCTTTGCTGAAATCAGTTAAAACTCAGAGGATGGTTAAAAGAGACCGGATTTTAGATAAGCTATCCCAGATCTAATAACTCATTGTCTGTCAATTTTAAAAAAGGTTTATCTAATTGGCAATCAATTATTGGCTCCTCATATTTATCAGTGGCTCCTGGCACCCAGGCAGGGCCAGCCCAGCCCCGGGGTTTCTGAGGGTCTTGTGGGCATCCCCCGTGTGCGGGACATCCCCGCTGGAGGAGGGTGTCCCCCCGTGGGGCAGCCCCAGCCCTCGGGCAGCGCTCAGCCAAGCAGAGAACACCCTCAGCTGGGGCCTCGTTTTTTGTGCACCCCTGAGCCCCTGGAAATCTCCATCCCAATTTTGGGTCAACCTGAGCTCCTGTCTATCTGGGACCCCATTTTTGGAGCTGTATTGGGATTGCAGCACCTGGTTTTGGTAGCAGGGGATGTTCAGGGCTGGCTTTTGAGAGAAGCTGCCAGAAGCTTCCTCCATGTCCAGCAGAGCCAATCCGTGGTGCCTCCAAAGACTGAGGTGCCGCATGCTGAGATCCACGGGGATGCAGAGATCCCCCCAGAGCCCCTGGAGGAGCCCCTGGCAGAGCAGGGCAATGCCTGACAGGAGGCTGTGACCCCGGGGGACACCTGCGGGCAGAGGGGCCCCCGCTGGAGCAGCCTGTCCTTGAGGGGCTGAGCCTGTGGCAGAGTGACCCACGCTGCAGCAGCTTGAGGGGGGCTGTTCCCCACGGGATGGGCTGAGCTTGAAGGAGTTCCTGGAGAACTCTGCTGTGGGAGGGAGCCCAGGGTGCAGCAGGGGAACAGCTCCTGTCCCTGAGCAGCCGGAAAAGCCCCGGGGCACGAACTGACCATGGCCCCATTCCCTGTCTCCCTGCTCTGCCGGGGTAGGAGGTGGAGCTGGAAGGAGGGAGGCGTCAGGGGAGGCTGATTTCAAGGATCTCATTTACTTCTCATGATCGTTCTCTGAATTTTTGGAGTTTTCTGGCAGAAATCTCTCCCCTCTTCCACTCATCGACAGGAGTTTGGGGCAGTTTTCCCTTTTTCGGGGAAATCAAAGCGATGAACTGATGCTCCTAGTGAGGGGGTAGGAGAAGTGAGGCTTCAGGGCTTCCCGCTGAGTGGGAGGCACCCAGCACGCAGGGCTGGGCCAGGCGGTCCGGGAGGTGCGGAGAACTTTGTTTGTGTTTTGAGCTCAATCCCGGCTGGGGCCCGGGCGCGTCCCAGGGCGGTTCCTGATCTGCGGCTTTGCCCTCAGACAGCCCGGGGGCGGGGCCTGAGAGGCTGTGCCGTGTGCAGAGCCCGCCCCTGGCTCGCTGCTATTGGCTGATGGTGCCGTCACTGCTGGGTCTGGCTGCGCACTGATTGGGCAGAGCGCAGCGGGGAAAAGCCCGCGTCTCGCCCCCCTGGCGGCGGCGCCATTTTAGGAGTGTCCGCGCTGGCCCGGGAGCGGCGGCAGCGGCCGGAGCCCGGGGAGGCGGCGGCGGAGCTCGGAGGCGGCCCCGGCGCAGGTGGGAGCCGCGCTGGGTTGTGCCGGGGCTCAGGGCTGGCTGCGGGCGGCAGGGGGCTCTGGCTGTGGCTGGGTTGTGCCGTGCCGTGTCCGCGCCGTGTTCCCCGTGCCCTGAGGGCGCTGCGGGAGCGGCTGCCCGCGGTCTCCTTCCCGCGGGTGCCTGGGCAGGAGCCGGTGCCGGAGCAGCGCTGGCTCGTCCCGGTTCCTGTGGGTGGGACGGAGGCGGCTGCGCTGTCCCCGGGCCTGTGCGGGAAAATTCGCATGGCCAGAGGTTTCTGTGGCCGAAGGAGACAGAGGAGTCCTGTCAAAGTGAGTTTCTTGATGAACAAAGGCAGAGGCCATGCGGCATTTGCCATGCGGTCTCTCCAATTGTTGTAGTCCGCGGCCTCCTTTTTATCCTGATTTTCCCTTCTGCATCTCCCTCTTCCTTTGCCCAGTGGCAAAGATCCTTGGAAAGTTCAGACTTCCCGATCCGCCTGCTGCATGTCCTCGTTAATATGCACCCCCGTTTTGTATAACATCCGATATTCCTGGCTCTGTTCAGGCTTTGTTCTTCTTCTCCATGTTCAGGATGTTGGCTGAGCAGCAGTCCGTGTCAATGAGTAACATTTTCTGAAACTGATGGTTTCTCCCGTTCCTTCCTTATCTCCAAGTCCCCGGCCCTGTCTCCAAGCAGATTCACTCACTGACTCTGTTTTTTCTTCCTGGGTCCTCTTTGGTTTTGGGATTATTCTCAGTGCCCTCAATTCTGAGAAAAACGGAATTTCAATCTGAGAATATTTATGAAAAGTCCAATAAGGGAAAAACACAAGACAATGTCCAGCGCTGGCATGTTCCTGGCCATTAGCCAAGGAACACCCTGCACATTAAGGCAGCCTTATCTCTGTGCTGTTCCTTTACTGACGTACGTACATATTCATGAGTTTCATGCCCTGTTCAAATATTCCTGCCAGCTTTTGATGGTTTAGAAACTTTATTTTGGTTTTCTGCTCTGGCTTATCTACATAACCTCCTGCAGATCAGATCAATCTATTTTATTTCTTCTTGTGGCCTTATCCTGTTGTTTCACACTTCCCGGAGAGGGAACAGTTCACAAACTCTTCTCTCATTCTTCTCTGGGGCTCTGGTTTCTGTCGCCCTTATCTCATCCCTTGGAGAGGTCAGTCAGCAGCTGTGGGAAACAACCTGATTGCTTTATGCAGTTCTCTGGGTTACACAGAAGTATTTGACCATTTTCTATTTTGCTAAGGCTTACAGTACAATACATTCATCCCATTATTAGTTCTATCAGCTGTAAGGTGCACACATCAACATAATACACTCATCACACTGCTGCTTCCATGAGTTACACGGTGCACACTTCAAATGAGAAATGAGGTTAAATTAGCCAGCAGCTCAAAGTAAACTGCACTATGTTTACAATCAGTAACCACAGCTAAAGACCAACACACAAATGTGAAAGCCAATATTCTCGGGTCATTTTCAACAATTCCCTGTCCCTTTGTAGCCGTTTGTGGCTCAGGAGGCCTGGCTGCCACCTGCATCCCCTTGCTCAGCTGCTGAATGAGCTGCACTCAGCAAGGTGTCCTGCATGGCCCAAAGATGAGAGTTGCTGTAGCACAGAAGAGGAGGAAGAGCATTCGTTTAACCCAAGGTGTGCCAGGGAACCCCGAAACCGTGTCCCATTCCCATCCTTTCCACGTTTGGGCCGGAACATGAGCTGCTTTCTTTTTCCGTTGTTCTCTGTTTCACCACTTTTCCGTTGTTATCTCTTTGCCAACAGCATCTTGAGTCATTTAATTCTCCACACTGTGCTCCTTCTTCTGCTCATGGATAATCTGATCCCATCCCATGGTGAAATGTTGTGTTCTTGGTTGGAGTGGATTGGTGGGGCAGACTCAGGAGCTGGATCTGTGTGGTTGATTCTTATTTGGAGGACAGCTTGTAACCTAATTATTGCTTGCAGTGTCCTTGTGCCTTGCAGATGGAAGCCTGATTCCTTCCCAGGGGCTGTTTGGGTCGGCTCTCCCCTGCCCAGGAGGGCAATGCCTCTGCCAGGTCCTTGTGGCTGAGCTGGTGCCCTGGGTGCTGGGGCCCCTTGGGCCCTGGGCTTGATCCCTCAGGGGCTGTAGAAACTCTGCCATGCCCTTGGCCTTTCCCTTGGCCTTTTCCTCCTCCCTTCTTGCCTTCCCCTGCTGTGCCTTTGTGACCAAGTGCTCCAGGGGCTTCTTCTGCCCCTCCTGCAGCCCCCCTGAGTGCCTGTGGGTGCTCATCCTCTGACAGCTGCTGAGCTTTCTGCAAAACCATTCATTTCTGCAGTGCCCCAAACAAAGTCATTCCAGGATAATCTCGATCCTTGCAGGTGGAATCCTCATTTCCCATCTTCCTCCTCTTTTCCATCATCCATTTTCTTATCACAGTGATTCCTGCTGCTGCTTCTTGCCTTAACCGTATTCCTGCACACTCCCCTTCACCCTTTCCCTTCCCAGCACACCAACACCATCCATCCCCTGTTGTCTAAATCCCTTCTCGACTTTGCTAATTGCCCCCGTGGGTGTCCATGTCCTTAATTATCTCTGGGAGAATGTGCAAACTGCCTCGACATTCTCCCAAGGGACCCTTCAGAGATATTTTGGGATCATCATCCCTTTTGCTGGGACCCCTTCCTGGCTTTCCCTTTTCTACCCTGCATGGGTGCCCTGCCATGTTTACTCCCTGGAGATCCCAGTGTCCTCCCTGATGAGATTTTCAGTGCTCTCTCCCTGCTGACTCTTCACAGACCCCCCTGATCTGTCACTCGTCTGTCTCCTGGACACTCTCGGGTCCCCAGTCAATCCTGGGGGCAGGAGGAGAAGGGAAGGAGCAGCAGGGATGAAGAACAAAATGGTCAAAGGATGCACGTGGGAGGAGAAGGTGGGATTGTGCAGGAGAAGGAGGAATAGTAGGAGGAAGAGGAGTGTGAGGAAGAATAGGGACACAGGAGGAGGAGGAGCAGGAAGAGGAGGCACCACAAGGTTCCACCCCTCCCTGGATCTGCAGCCTCCCCCAGCCCCGGGAGCGTTGCCTCCCCACATGCAGCAGGTGACCGGGGAGGGGGATCCAGGATTTTCATGGGAGTGAATTTTGGTGTTTCTGAGCTTTATTGGGCTAAATGTTGGTGCTTTGAGTTTTTTCAAGGGCTGACTCTTTCTATTTTAGAGGGGGATTTGCCTGAATCTTGATGTTTGGGGAGCTTTTGATTTGTGTCTTGATGTTTGGAGGACTTTTGGGCTTAATCTTGGTGTTTTGGAGGTTCTTACAGACACAAGGTGCCCAATGATTTCCTGCGATGAGCTTGGGCAAGGAGGAACCCCCAGGCTAAGGCTCTCTCCTCATGTTTCTTCCCCAAACCAGGATTTGTCATTCCTAAGGAGTGTTTGGATGGAGGAGGAGGAAAAGCCCCAGAGATCCCACAGGAGGAGGGGCTGCAAACCCAGCCCAGGGAGCTGCGAGGAGGAAAGACCCTCCCTGTGCCAGGAGGGCGGCCGGAGATCCAGCCAGAGCTCAGAGCTGGAGGAGAAGCCTGATGGAGGGGAGAAGCCCCACAAGTGTGGGGAATGTGGGAAGGGTTTCAGCTACAGGTGCAGCCTGCTCCAGCACCAGGTGATCCACACTGGGGAACGGCCCTATGAGTGTGGGGAATGTGGGATGAGCTTCAGCTGGAAGGGCAGTCTTAGACAACACCAGATGATTCACACTGGGGAAAAGCCCTACAAGTGTGGGGAATGTGGGAAGAGCTTCAGAATAAGCTCAGCCCTGATCTGGCACCAGGTGATCCACACTGGGGAAGGGCCCTACACCTGCTTGGAATGTGGGAAGGGCTTTGGACGCAGCTGCGACCTGAGAAAACACCAGCGCATCCACACTGGGGAGAGGCCCTACGAGTGTCCCGAGTGTGGGAAGAAGTTTAAGACCAGCTCCCATCGGCTCCTACATCAGCGGATTCACACGGAGGAGAGGCCCTTCCGCTGCCCCGACTGCGGGAAGGGCTTCAACCGCAACTCCACCCTCACCATCCACCGGCGCATCCACACTGGGGAGAGGCCCTACAAGTGTCCTGAGTGTGGGAAGAGCTTCTCCAGGAGCTCTCACTTGACCAAACACCAGCAGAGCCACCACTAAGGGAAGCCCTGGGAGTGCCCTGAGAGCGGGAAGAGCTTCGTGCGCTGCTCCAGCTCCATCCCTCGTGGGAGGATTGGCATTGGATGATCCCCAGTGACCCCGTTGGGCAGAGCCCTGGTGATCCGTGGTCCTGGTGATCCATGTTAGGAAGACACCTGGCTGGGGGGGCTCCACATCTTCCTGGCTCCCCGTGGGCACCTGGATGAACGCAGGGGCAGGAACATCCATCGGGACACAGACCAACATTGGGAATTCCTTGGGGAGAGTGGGTTTGTTGACTTTCAACCCCAGAAAATCTTTTGTGTTCAATCCTATCCTCTGGGGCATCAAGGAATACTGGATTGTCTTGGAGGTCTTTTCCAACGTCAGGGATTCCACAATTTTGATTTCCTATTGCCCGAGGGCATCTTCCGCAGCCAAATGTGATGATCTGGGGCAAAGACCAAGATTTTGGAGACAGTGGGGCAGAAACCCCTCCAAAAAACGTTTCTTCCCTCCCACCCAAGCATGTGGATCCTTATCTGGCATGGACACAGAAACCCTTTTCTTTTGGCCTTGATTTACTTTTCATTTCTCTTCATCCCTTTAAAAATATCGGACACTGGGGTAAAAATTAGGACATTGAACTAAGACCTGGTTGAGGACATGGGGGGACATGGACATGGAGAGTGACATGGGGACACATGGACATGGAGGGGGATGTGGCCATTAATGGGGACACGGGCTCAGATGGAGATGTGGGGGACAGTGACAGGGATGGAAACATGGTGGGGAGAGAGCCATGGGTGTGGCCATGGTGGGACATGGCCATGGCCGGTGCCATGGGGGGAACTTGCAGGGGCTGGGGGGGATGCTGGGTGTGAGGCAGCTGAGGGTTCCGGGGAGGGACTTGGGGCTTGCTGAGGGCTTTGGGGACCCCAGGCCGAGCGGCTCCGGCAGCGCTGGGAGACCTTGGTGGAGGTTCTGGGGCAGCTGCTTAAGGAAGGCAGGCACATGGATTCTGAGGTATCACACACTAACTGTGTGGTTTTGGGGTTACTTTAACAATGGTACCTTCTCTGAGAAGATGACACTGGAGGAAATTTTTTCCCAACCCTTCACCCAGCTCTTTGGGACCCACCAGTTTTTGAAGGGTTCAAATCTCCTCTGAATGCTAATGATATCATAGAGTGGCTGGTGTTGCTTATAGGCCTACTCTATTTAGCATTCAGAGATAAGGGGAGATTGTCCTGGATAACCACTCTGATATCTACCCCACAAAATAGAGATGCTGCCCCAGAGCCTGACCCTGCCCCACAGCCTGCCTCAGAGAGAAACCAACCAGATTGGGTGACGGAGATATGTGACTGTTTTAGGATGACTTTGATGTTTGTATTTTTAATTGGGTTTTTTTGTGTTGTATATTAAGTTTTGTACTTTTAAAATTAATTTTGGGAGCAAAGGAGAAAAAAGACGTAGAGCGCAGTTTGTTTGGAGAAAACTATTTGAATTTTAGATGTTTTTGTTTTGGTGGTTTGTTTGAGATACAGTCAGTAGTAAGACAGATATTTTGTGGTTTTAGATAGTTTTAGCTAGCTGAAGTAGAAAAGTTTTTTTGGACTGTTTGTTTTTGGGGGTTTTTTTTGAGATTGTTTACATTTGTTCTCGATGGAAAACATTAGAAGAGCAGCGAGGGCTTGCACTTGCAGCCCGCTGGGGCCTGGAGTTTTAGAGGGAGTGGGACTAGTGAGAGACGGAGTGAGCTGAGCTATATTTACGGCAAAGATTTTTTTAGTTCATTATTTTTTTTCAGAGCAACAAAAAGTTTTATTGTTTTATATTATTCATTTTTTGTGCTTGTGGGCATCTTGTTTGTTAAATAAATAGGTTTTTCTACTTTTCTCTGAAGAAGTTCTTTCTTTTTTAGTCTGACTGAGAGAAGGAGCCGTTTGAGATTGCTTTTCAGAGGAACCCCCTTTGGAGGTTTCCTCCCAAATTTGCCCTAAACCAAGACATCTATTGTTATTAGTGCCCAACGTGGGGCTCAAAAAATATATTAATGACATTTTAGTTATACATTATAGAAAAATAAAATAGTCAGTAGCCGTGTTGCTCCTTAAATTCCTAATGTCTCTTAAAATAAAATCCTTTCTGTGTTTCTGTTCCCTAAGCTTTTTTAAAGTTTTAATCCCTTTCTAGTCCCTAAATTTGTTTTCTTATCCAAAAATAGATCCAATGTTGTCCCTAACACATAACATTTACACTAAAAATACACAAATTAAAATAGCTATTCTCCTAAGCTCAGTAATTATAACTTATAAAAGGCTTATACAAGTACTGGAGTTTATGCCAAGTATATTTAGTTTATAACTTCTTTGTCCTACCCTGCATCCTGGTTCCAGTAACGTATTTTTAAAACTACTTAATAATTGCACCCAGTTTGTTAAAAAAAAAAAGTAAAAAATAAAGCTTTCCAGTCTTTTCTTTCCTTCTTCTGTTTTAAATCAGTTAGATCACGTTTTAAAATAGTCAGTATCCCCTAAATATTAAAAAACCCACTCTCCTAATATTTAACCTTGTAATCTTCCTCTATACAGCTTACAGCTTGTCTAAAATAAAGTCTGAGTTTTCCAGAAAGGCTGATAAAACTGCTAACTATAACAGCGCATTAATCACTGCTATTTTGTGGGGTCTGTGTGGTTGCTGTGCTGGGAGAGCAGCCTCGTGGTTTGTCCCAAAAGGATACTCTCCTTGCACTCCAGCACAGGCACAGACCCCTCAGACAAGTCTGGGCTTGTTCCAGGAGCGTAGGACCAGGGGTGCAGCGGCGAGATAAATGTAGCAAGATGAATCCTGTGTGACTCCTTCAGAGAGGTTGGACGAATCAGTGGAAGAAGGAAACGGATCTGCTTCAGGAGTCTTCTCCAGAGATGTGATTCCAGTGCAGCAGCACTTCTGAACCGTGTGACTTCCCTGAGCAGAACCCCGACCACGTGCCTGTCCTGGGTTTTTACCTGGGAGAGGGGGATGGGGCAGGGCATACAGCCTACCTATCAGAGAGGGACAGGGCGTGATCCGAGGGCTAAAGGGCAGCCTAAAGCTCAAATCACCTGTGAGGAGAGGTGGGCCCTTTCTGCCTGGGCCAATTCCTTTGATGGCTGGCCCCTGCAGAATCTCAGGTTGCTTGGTAAACCCTGCAGATTATAATCATTCCTTCAGGGTTGGCTGGGAAAAACCTACCCTGGGGCAGGGGAAGAACCCCTAAAAGAGGGCTCACCTTGAAAGCCTTAAAGACACACCGCAACAAATACCCTAAGAATTTTACTTCCAGTTCCACAAACTGCAATTTACTTTTTGTTACTTTCAATCTTTGTTCACCTAGAAAATTTAGAAGCCGTATACTAATATTCCTCACTTGACTTTGGCTTTCTCCTGAAATTAATAAGCCATCTACATATTGGAGAATTTGTATTTCTTTTTCCGAGTTGAATTGCTCTAGTAATTTTTCTAATGATTGCCCAAAGAGGTTTGGGGATTCTGAAAATCCTTGAGGGAGACGTGTCCATCTGAATTGTTGCCTCCTCCTGGTGGCAGGATCCTCCCATTCAAAAGCGAACCAGTCTCTCCTCTCCTCTGCCAGGGGACATGTCCAAAAAGCATCCTTCAGGTCTATGGTCGTGAGCCATTCATGTTCCCTCGGCACCTTACTGAGGAGTGTGTAAGGATCTGACACAACTGGGTGTCTAGAAACAGTCTTCTTGTTTGCTTCTTGTAGGTCCTGCACTGTGGCGACACGGGCAGGAACTGGACTGGACTGCTGTGGTAGTTATTTTCTTTAATGAAGCATCAGTCTCATCACAGAAGTAAAGGCAAAGCAGCAGCTCACAGCACCCATGTAGCAGCCAGCAGTAGCAGCCAGCAGTACCAGCCCACAGTAGCCCAGAGTAGCCACAAATTTCTCTGTTACAAAGCATCTTAAGGACTTTTCAGCCAATAGTATATTACTAAAACTTACAGACAGTTGTTTTAACCAATCAATTATAGCACATGTACACCTACTTCAAACAATAGTTGTTTGTATGCTTCTCTATTAACAATATACAATACCCTTATTAAGCTTAAGACCTTCTACTATCTTGTCTGGCATATATTTTCTGCAGTGTTGACTTATTCAAGCCAAACCTAAAAACTCGGCCTTTGTTTTCCATGTCCTCGTTGGCTATACTATTATATACTACTGTATCTTTCCTAGTTCCCAACTTTTCTCAGTTGCTGCAAGTTCTGAGATCTCAGCTTTTTCTGTTTGAGGCCTGCTTTTTCAGCTTCTAAAATCCTTTTTTGCTTTTAATGTTTCCCACACTGCACTAGCCGATAGCTTCCATCGGCCTTTTTCACGGCCAAAATGGGTGTGTTGTGTGGGGCCATACAGGGCTCTAAAATCCCTTCTTCCAGTAATTGCTTGATTATCGGGGCTAACCCCTCTCTTCCTTCAGGTGAAATGGGGTATTGTTTAACCCTCACTGGTGGAGTATTCTCTACCGTTTCCACTGTTTTTCCTTGTCCAGCCCACACCTCAGGATTGATTTCTTCCATGTCACTTTGGGTGAGTGCCATGATCCTCACTACCATTTTCCCATTCTCAGGGATTACTCCAACCCCTAAACGAACTTGGAGGTCTCTCCCCAACAAGTTACTTTCCAGCCTTGCTAGGTAAATCAAGTCCACTCTGCACTGCTTGGAATTTCCCCTTATCTCTACCTTTTCAATCACAGGAGCTTTAAATGGCCTCCCTTCAGCTCCTAATATGTCTCAAGTCCTTTTACTTAAAGTGACCCCTAATGGCAATTTATTTACACTGCATCTTTCGGCCCCAGTATCTATTAAAAACTCCATATCCTCTCCTAATGGACCCACCTCAAATGTTGCCAAGGGCTCCATCGGATGTTTCATGGGGTCCTCCATTATGTAAAGCCCCTGATACCCCTAATCATCTCCTTTTAAAATCTTCCCCAGGAGGTCTTGCTCCCTTGTGATGGCCTCATCAAACTCCAGCTTTTTGCAGTTCCTTTTAAGATGCCCTGCCTCACCACAGTCAAAACAATGTCCAGCTCCTGGCCTTCCTGGTTTTTCCAGATACTTCTTCCAAGGTTTCACTGGTCCTGGCTTCTCCTGGCTGGATGGTGCCAACTTCCCTTTTTCTGACCTTACACTTGCTTTAGCAACCACCACCATTATCCTAGCCTTTGTCTTGGCTTTTTCTTCTTCTCTCTGCAAATACACCTTGAGGGCCTCTCTTAGAAGTTCATTAATCCCTTTCTCCTGCCAATCTTCCATTTCCTCCAGCTTCCTGCTAATATCTGGCCAGGCCTTGGTCACAAACTGCACCTTCAGCAGCATCTAGCCTTCTGGGCCATCTGGATCAATGTTAGAATGCAACTGGAAATTTTGCTTTAACCAGTTCAGCCATGCTGCTGGAGTTTCATCTTTCTCCTATGTGCCATCAACTGCTAACTTGGTGTTACTCCCTCTGGGAACTGACTCCTTTATGCCCCTAACCATCAGAGACCTATATTCCCTCATACTCCGCCTTCCCTCTTCCTCGTTGGGGTCCCAATTAGGGTCTGTCAGGGGCATTTTCTGATCTCCTGGAGGTCCTGGTCGGTTCTCCCATTCCCAAATCTTTATTCCCACAGTCCTTATTAGCCAGACCTCCTCCGGGGAGAATAATATGTTAAAAATAGAGTTAAGTTCTCCCCATGTATATGTGTTGGGTCTTAGGAATTGGTCGACCTGATTAGCTATTCCCACAGGGTCCTCTGTCAAACTCCCTATTTCTTTCTTGAAACTTCTGACCTCTGAAGCAGTCAAGGGAACATTCCCAAACCCAATTCCACCAGCTACCCCACCCATAGAAACCTCTCTAAGAGGGAACAATTTCTCTACCTTGCAGGTTCTTGACCGAGTATTACAATACGGTCCATCGTCTGTCTTAGAATCATTCATTTGAGAGGTAGGGCCTTGCTGAAGGTTAGTGGTAGCATCAGACTGCAGGGGGACAATATGTGAGGAATCACAAGGGGGTTGTGGAAGTGGTGAGGGTTTACTTGAATCCAAATTAGGAGGGGGTAAGGGAATAGCAGTTGGGGAAGGATAGAAGACTGGGGTCGAAGGAGGGACCGGGAGCACAGTTGGGTTGGGAGGTGGAGAAGAAGTGGTCATTGGAAAAGGTGGGGACAGTAAAGGAAGGATGGCTGGGGGAGGGGTCGGGCCTGACGCCGGAGGGGCTAGAGAAGGTACTGGGGGTACAGCAGGAGGGATAGCCGGAGGGGTTGGAGGAGGCAAGTAATCGAGGGGGTCCCACTTCTTGTTAATCCCTTCCTCTTTTTCAACTACTTCCCTTTTATTTTGCAGCTTACAAATCTTTGTTTCCTTATCTTTTGCCGCATTTTCTATCCAGCAAGCAGCATATCTTAGTTCCTCTAAATCAAACTCCTCGTGTGCTTTCAGGTATTCATTTAACTGTCTGCACATCCATCGGTCCTGAGTTCCGACCCACGGCCATTCTCCTGGTAAATCTAATTGGGGCCATACGTCCACACAGAAGTGGATCATTCTTATCAAGTTCCCTCATCACTTCCCAATCCTCCCATCCATCTAATAACTTCTCCAAGGGACTATTAGGAGGAATACTCTTGATTTTCTTCTTCCCACCTTTAGGAGTACTTGCTCTCTTGCTTACACACCCTCCCATATTTTTAGGCCTCAAACTAAACTGTTAAGGTGCCCCTAACCAAAGTGAATACTAACAACAGGCAACACAAATTTGAACTGTAACCAAAACTTCCTTGGCCTTGAAAAAAAATCTTTCTCTAACGTAAAAGTCCCTTTCTAACTCTGCCCCTTCCCGAACTGAAAGTTAACGACAAGCAACAGAACTCTAAACCGCAACTGACGCACTCTACTGCCTCCACGCCTTGCCCAACGCTTGGACTCCTGACGTCAAGAGACTTGGATTGTGGGGCCTACTGGGCCCCCTTTTTGTGTTTAGTTTAGAGTCCACCTGACCCTTCTCCAGAAGTAAGGTCCCAACGAGGCTTGCAACCCCTGTCCAATTGGGGTTCCCATAACCCCTTTCCTGAGGCAAGGTCCCAATGGGGCTTGACCTCTGCTTGCCCCTCCCTATACCTCTGTCCTCGGGGCTAGGTCCCTAACGGGGCTTGCCACTCCACTTGCCCCTCCCTATATCCCTGTCCAATTGTGGGAGGCCTACCCTTGCGTGCCACTCACTCACTAAGATTCCTCTGCACACCCAGAGCGGGGGTTCTCTCTATCCTTAGAGGTGCCTCAATCTTTCATCTCCCACTCGCTTCCCCTGTTCTTGGCCAGCCCCTTCACGGGAGTCCAGAACCACGGTACTGAGGGGTCCACACTCGCTTCGGGGCTCCGAGCTGCCGGCCCCCGTCTCACTTGCCCACTCACTCGCCTCTACTCCCACCACCGGATTTTCTCACCAATCCGGCGCTCCTCCGCGTCGCTGATCCCCTGCTGATTCCCAGGGTCTGGGGCTCACCAGCAATTCCCAAGGGTCCCTCGAAGCAGGTGGCTGTCCTGTCCAGAGGTCTCCTGTGGGTGTGGTGATCCCGGACGTGTCCCCAACCTGATAAAAACAGGACAGGAGATACTGCTCCTTTTTAAAGCCATTATTGGAATCAGCTTAGGGTGGGGGCCCGACGGGTCGCACGCACGCCGCCACTGCTCCCAGAAGTGACTCGGAGGAGGAGGTGTGCAGCTCTTCCGGACACGATGCTGGTGTTTTTCAGCCCAGCCAGCTCCCGGCACCGGCGCCAGGAGTGGGCTGCCCCCAGAAAGCTAGGCAATCTGGGGTGCAGCTGCAGGGCACAGTTGCTCTATAGCACAGGTGGTACGTGTCAAGGGCAGGGACAAGGAACAGGGAGAGGCCTTCTGTGTGATTTCCAAAGGTGTTTATTGCCCCGAGGGTCAGGGACAGAAAAAGGCACAGAACCTGGGCATGCAGGGGCTTATAAGTGGGGGAGGTCTTGGGAGAGGATACAATTTCCAACCAATAAGGGTGACATGGGGGAGGAACATAAGGCGGGAGTACAATGCACAGACCAGTGAAAGAACACAAGGGGAGGGAACAGTTTAAACCAACCACTGGGGACGTTGAAGGTTGGGGGATTGACAGGGAAGGGTCTGGAAGAAGGGGCAGGGTTAGGGAAGGCTTGACAATTCTGGAGGAGGAGGGAGGGGAAGGTCTAGGGAAGATAGACAACCAGGGCAAAGCCAACAACACAGGGGGAAAGGAACAATCCATTAGGGATAAAATATACTATAGCAATACAAAATGTGGGGAGGTATAAAACTGACCATTAAAACTGAGCTGCAATTGGAGACACAATAAAAACACACCACAACAGAAAGGGATTACTGGAACACTGTAGAGGAGACCACACTCACTCCAGTGCCCTCTTTAAAATCGTCTCTCCAACAGAGACACCCTATGAGTGTGGGCAGTGTGGGAAGAGCTTCAGCTGGATCTCCCACCTCATCCCCCGCCAGCACATCCACACCGGGGAGAGGCCCTACAAGTGTCCCCAGTTTGAGAAGAGATTCACTCGGAGCTCTCACTTGACCAAACATCAATGGGGTCACTGGTAGGGGAAGCCCTGCGAGTGCCCCGAGTGCAGGAAGAGCTTCCTTTGTGCCCTGCTCCAGCCCCATCCCCGTGGGAGGATCGGCATTGGATGATCCCCAGTGACCCCCGTTGGTGACCCCTGTTTCTGGTGATCCCTGTTGGCTGTGGGGAAGGTGTTGGAGAGATTTCTCTCCCTTCTTCTCCTGCTGTGATTTGGTTGGTAATAAATTCCCTCCCTGCTCCCAGGCTGGATCTGTTTTGCCTTTGCCAGTGCTCAGGGCAGGATTGCTCCTGGTCCTTCTCTTGACTCCTGGGCATTTCCTTCTATTTCCTGTCCCTGTGCAGTTGCAGAGGGCAGGGACAGAGTGGTTTTGGTGGCTCCTGGCATCCAGGCAGGTCCAGCCCAGCCTGGGATTTCTGAGGGTCTTGTGGGCATCCCCCGTGTGTGGGACATCCCCGCTGGAGGAGGGTGTCCCCCCGTGGGGCAGCCCCAGCCCTCGGGCAGCGCTCAGCCAAGCAGAGAACACCCTCAGCTGGGGCCTCATTTTTTGTGCACCCCTGAGCCCCTGGAAATCTCCATCCCAATTTTGGGTTAACCTGAGCTCCTGTCTATCTGGAACCCCATTTTTGGAGCTGTATTGGGATTGCAGCGCCTGGTTTTGGTAGCAGGGGGTGTTCAGGGCTGGCTTTTGAGAGAAGCTGCCAGAAGCTTCCTCCGTGTTCAGCAGAGCCAACCCGTGGTGCCTCCAAAGACTGAGGTGCCGCATGCTGAGATCCACGGGGATGCAGAGATCCCCCCAGAGCCCCTGGAGGAGCCCATGGCAGAGCAGGGCAATGCCTGACAGGAGGCTGTGACCCCGGGGGACACCTGCGGGCAGAGGGGCCCCCGCTGGAGCAGCCTGTCCTTGAGGGGCTGAGCCTGTGGCAGAGTGACCCACGCTGCAGCAGCTTGAGGGGGGCTGTTCCCCACGGGATGGGCTGAGCTTGAAGGAGTTCCTGGAGAACTCTGCTGTGGGAGGGAGCCCAGGGTGCAGCAGGGGAACAGCTCCTGTCCCTGAGCAGCCGGAAAAGCCCCGGGGCACGAACTGACCATGGCCCCATTCCCTGTCTCCCTGCTCTGCCGGGGTAGGAGGTGGAGCTGGAAGGAGGGAAGTGTCAGGGGAGGCTGATTTGAAGGATCTCATTTACTTCTTATTGTCGTTCTTTGAATTTTTGAAGTTTTCTGACAGAAATCTCTCCCCTCTTCCACTCATCGACAGGGGTTGAGGCAGTTTTCCCTTTTTCAGGGAAATCAAAGTGATGAACTGATGCTCCTAGTTAGGGCGTAGGAGAAGTGAGGCTTCAGGGCTTCCCGCTGAGTGGGAGGCACCCAGCACGCAGGGCTGGGCCAGGCGGTCCGGGAGGTGCGGAGAACTTTGTTTGTGTTTTGAGCTCAATCCCGGCTGGGGCCCGGGCGCGTCCCAGGGCGGTTCCTGATCTGCGGCTTTGCCCTCAGACAGCCCGGGGGCGGGGCCTGAGAGGCTGTGCCGTGTGCAGAGCCCGCCACTCGCCGCGATTGGCTGGCTCTGCCGTCACTCCTGGCTCTCTCTGCGCGCTGATTGGGCAGAGCAGAGCGGGGACGAGCCCGCGTCCCGTCCCGCACCGGAGGCGCCATTGCAGGAGCATTTGTTCGGGCCCGGCAGCGGCGGCAGCGGCCGGAGCCCGGGGAGGCGGCGGCGGAGCTCGGAGGCGGCCCCGGCGCAGGTGGGAGCCGCGCTGGGTTGTGCCGGGGCTCGGGGCTGGTTGCGGGCGGAGGGGGCGGCAGGGGGCTCTGGCTGTGGCTGGGTTGTGCCGTGTCCGCGCCGTGTTCCCCGTGCCCTGAGGGCGCTGCGGGAGCGGCTGCCCGCGGTCTCCTTCCCGCGGGTGCCTGGGCAGGAGCCGGTGCCGGAGCAGCGCTGGCTCGTCCCGGTTCCTGTGGGTAGGACGGAGGTGGCTGCGCTGTCCCCGGGCCTGTGCGGGAAAATTCGCATGGCCAGAGGTTTCTGTGCCCGAAGGAGACAGAGGAGTCCTGTAAAAGTGAATTTCTTGATGAACAAAGGGAGAGGCCATGCGGCATTTGCCATGCGGTCTCTCCAGTTGTAGTGCGCAGCCTCCTTTTTATCCTGATTTTCCCTTCTGCATCTCCCTCTCCTTTTGCCCGCTGGCGAAGTTCCTTGGAAGTTCAGACTTCCCGATCTGCCTGCTGCATGTCCTCGTTAATATGCACCCCCTTTTGTATAACATCCGATATTCCTGGCTCTGTTCAGGCTTTGTTCTTCTTCTCCATGTTCAGGAATTTCGCAGGATCCTGGCTGAGCAGCAGTCCGTGTCAATGAGTAACATTTTCTGAAACTGATGGTTTCTCCCGTTCCTTCCTTATCTCCAAGTCCCTGGCCCTATCTCCAAGCAGGTTCACTCACTGACTCTGTTTTTTTTTTTCCTGGGTCCTCTTTGGTTTTGGGATTATTCTCAGTGACCTCATTCCCTGTGCTTTTGTATCCGTTTCATTTATGCCATTGAAATGATCACTGGGTTCTCTGGCTCCTGATATGAATTTGTTGGGGTTCCCAGGGGCTGGTCCCTGGTGTTGTGGGATTTGTTCTGGTGGCCATTCATCTTTTCCCCATTTTTGGGTGTTCCCTCCAGCCAGGGCTGCATCAATTTGTCTCTTTTCTCTAATTAAATCATCACAGTCTTGGATTCCCAACTGATTTCTCTGAACTTGTGGTAGCAGAACCCCCCCCGTGGTCTGATGCTCCCTGTGTGACACAGACAGTGACAGCACATGTTGGAGTGGGGAGAGGGATGATTCCCCCGCACTGATTTTAGTGAAGCTTTCCCAACATTCTCCATTTGCTGTTTCCCTTTGCAGCTGAACCAATTTGTGTTGCAGAGTCAGAGATCCTCCCTCTGGGCTCTGCCCTTGGCTGTGCCAATTCCATCTGTGCAAGCAGGCAGAGCTTGGGCTGAGGGACAGAGGGAATCAGCCCAATCCCTGCCCCAGGCAAGAAGCCCCTGGTGCATTGTGCACACTTTTCCCCAGCAGTGTTAATTTGCATTTCTAAAGCTCCTCTCCTGGCTGCCTGGGAGGAAGCTTCTCTTCCAGAGCAGCCATTGAATGACTCAAATGTGGCCCCAACACAATCTGGATTTTTTCCTTTTTTTTTTTTCTTAACAACATTTTGTTAACTGTTTTCCAGTTAAAGTGTCACCTTTAAAGCTCTTCTAGTTTTGCAAAATGCAGCCTAAAGGTGAACTTTGAAAAAGCCACATACCAAAATTATGTGATCACTGAGAGCCGAACACAAACACTCCAAAGCAATTGAGGTTTTTCTACTTCTTCTCCTTAGACTACAAATTGATTCTCACACCCTGGCCCAAACCTAACTGATAATTAAAAAGCAGGGTTATTGCAAAACATTATTCTAATGGTGTCATCTTGTCCCGGAAGCTGTGTGAAAACCAAAACTTCAACAATATCTTTAGTGTTAGAGAGTCAAGGCATTACGTGATTCTGGCCAGGATGTGCCACAGAAATCATTTCATCCACACATACCCGGTGTGCAGAGAAAATCATTCCATGACATGTGAGTTTTACTGGATTTTTCCTAAACTTTCTACAGTCTGAACCCATAGAAATCCATTGGTTTGATGTTCATTGCTTCCAAGTTGCTGAGTTCTGAGTATTTGATTTCCTGTTGGACCCAGATTTCTTTGCCTCTGATGTTAATTAGGTCTGCACTCCTGGATTTCCTTCTCAGCCTTTTCCAGACCAGGTGTCTGCAGCTCTTCCAGGGGCAGTGTCTGGGGTGGGTGTTGGTTGCTGTTTGCTGGTGGTGGTTGATGTTTTGTTGATGGTCGTTCTCTCTGTGGGGATCTTTTGGGCTCTCCCCAGTCTGGTGAGATGTTCAACTCATCTCTGTTGAGTGGTGTAACATCCCTTAAAATAAAACCTTTAAAATTCCTTTCCCCAGGGCAAAGGCCAACCGAGCCTGAGTGGAGAAATAAAATAAAAAGCAATTTTAAAGTCGGTCTATTTTCCAACCATCTAATCCCACCCAGCCCCGTGTGTGAGTCTGCCTGAGCCCCAGAGTGGAATTGTCCCGTTGTCTCCCCAGCCCCTGTGGCAGTGCAGGCACAGAAAGCACTGAAGCTGCAGCAGTGGCAGCAAGGATTGGCCCGCAGTGCCTGGAGGTGCCCAGGGAGGGTGCCCAGGCAGAGCATTCCAGCAGAGGATCTGTGGGCAGGCACAGGGGCTTCCCCCGGGGCTGTGGAGCCCTGGCTGCTGCTCCCTTGCCTTCAGTGCAGGGGCAGTCGCAGCCTCCCATCCTCCTCCTGCAGCCGGGAAGTCCAAATCTCGGGGGCTTCAGAGACCCTGAGCCCAGGGTGAGGGGTCCCCCCGTGTTCAGCTGTGCTGGGGCTGCTTCTGTGCTCAGGGACCCTTGGGATGGGCCAGGCCACTTGGCCACCAGTGGTGCTTCTTCCCACTCCTTGGGCAGGACCCGATGTCCTGGTTGGATGTTGTGAGCAGCAAAGTCCCAAGGCAGGGTCTGTGCCAGCCCAGCTTCCTGTGGGAGAGATTTCACAGGAGACAGGATTCTGGCCACAGACTGCTTGAAATATGCATCCCTTATCCGCACCCTGCATGTGGTGGAGAAATACCAGGGTAAGGAATTCCAAACACCAATTCCAAGGGAGAGAATTGAGTATCTGCTTTGAGTCTGGCTCTTATTCTTGCCAAAGCCAATGGCAAAAGCTGTACCCATGGCATCTTGGTTTCTGTCACCAGCTTCCAAAGGTGTTTCTTTATTTCCCCACTCATTCTTTCTACCTGACCTGAGCTCTGGGGGTGCCAGGGGTTGTGGAGGTCCCATTGTGTTCCTAAAGCTGCCATAACCCCCTGAAGGATCTTTCCTGTGAAATGAGTTCCCCATCTGAGACTATTGCTTCCACAATTCCTTCTCTTGGAATTCTTTGTTTTGGAAATACCTTAGTAAGTTATTCAGTGATTGCTGAAGCAGTCAGAATTGCTTTTGCCACCCTGTTAGGTGACATGGTGTTAGCAGAAGATATTTAAGCCTTCCTGCTCAGAGCATTTCAGTCCCAGGCTCTCACAAGCACACACAGCTCTGCCGGTTGAGCTGACCATGTGGGTGGTAACCTGTGCTTTGCCAGATTCCCTTTCCTAAATAACAGCATGTCTTGTAACTCTTTTCCCTTCTGCTGCCCTTGAAGGCCCATCCCTAAACAAATTTTCTGCTGGCTTCACAGCCCCCCCCGATCTGTCACTCGTCTGTCTCCTGGACACTCTCAGGTCCCCAGTCAATCCCCGGTGCCGCCGCCACCCAAGGGAGCCGATCACCCAAACTGGGTGAGGCACCTTCAGCTCCACTCACTGCCCGCCGCCCCGGGCGGTGGAAGGAATTCCAGACCAGCCCCAAGGTGTGTGGAAAAATTCCCATCACCAGAGGTTTGTGTCCACAGAGAAGGCAGAGGAGTCCTGTACAAATCGTTTCATTCATAAAAAGAGGGAGAGGCCATGGGACATTTCCCATGGGGTCTCTCCAGTTGTTGGAGGACGCAGCCTCCTTTTCATCCTGATTTTCCTGGCTGCATCTCCCTCTCCCTTTCCCCACTGGCTGAAGTACTTGAGAGGTACAGACTTCCCAATGCACCTCCCACATACCCCCCTTAATATGCACCCCACTTCTGTCTGGGTAGGGATATTCACAGCTCTGTTAAGTCTTTGTTCTTCTTCTCGAAGTTCCTGAATTTAGCAGGACCTTGGCTGAGCACCAGTCTGTGTGGTCAGTTAATAACATTTTCTGGAACTGAGGGCTTCTTCTGTCCCTTCCTTATGTCCAAGTGCCTGGCCCTATCTCCAAGCAGATTCCCAGCATCTGTTTGTAAAGACACTTTCCTCTTCTTCCTTCCCTGGGGGTTCCCCGTTTGCAGGACATCCTTATGGTTTAGAAGAGATTTTGGCTGAGTCTGGATATTTGGTGAGTTTTTGATCTGTGTCTTGATTTTTGGAGGACTTTTTGGGCTGAATCTTGGTGTTTTGGAGGTTCTTACAGACACAAGGTGCCCAATGACTTCCTGAGATGAATTTGGGCAAGGAGGAACCCCCAGCCTAAGGCTCTCTCTTGTTTTTTCCCCAAACCAGGATTTTTCATTCCCAAGGAGTGTCTGGATGGAGGAGGAGGAAAAGCCCTGGAGATCTGGCAGGAGGAGGGGCTGCAAACCCAGCCCAGGGAGCTGCGAGGAGGAAAGACCCCCCCTGTGCCAGGAGGGCGGCCGGAGATCCAGCCGGAGCTCAGAGCTGGAGGAGAAGCCTGATGGAGGGGAGAAGCCCCACAGGTGCTTGGAATGTGGGAAGGGTTTCAGCAAGAGGTCCAACCTGATCCGGCACCAGATGATCCACACTGGGGAACGGCCCTATGAATGTGGGGAGTGTGGGGAGAGCTTCAGCTACAGCTCCGTCCTGCGGAAACACCAGATGATCCACACTGGGGAAAAGCCCTACAAGTGTGGGGAATGTGGGAAGAGCTTCAGAGTAAGCTCAGCCCTGATCCGGCACCAGGTGATCCACACTGGGGAAGGGTCCTACAACTGCTTGGAATGTGGGAAGAGCTTTGGATGCAGCTCCCACCTGAAATACCACCAGTGCATCCACACTGGGGAGAGGCCCTACGAGTGTCCCGAGTGTGGGAAGAGGTTTCAGACCAGCTCCAATCTGCTCCTACATCAGCGGATTCACACGGATGAGAGGCCCTTCCGCTGCTCCGACTGCGGGAAGGGCTTCAACCGCAACTCCAACCTCACTGTCCACCGGCGCATCCACACTGGGGAGAGGCCCTACGAGTGTCCTGAGTGTGGGAAGAGCTTCTCACACAGCTCTGACTTGACCAAACACCAACGGAGCCACCACTAAGGGAAGCCCTGGGAGTGCCCTGAGAGCAGGAAGAGCTTCGTGCGCTGCTCCAGCTCCATCCCCCGTGGGAGGATCGGCGTTGGATGATCCCCAGTGACCCCCGTTGGGCAGAGCCCTGGTGATCCGTGGTCCTGGTCATCTGTGTTGGGAAGACACCTGGCTGAGAGGGGCTCCACATCTTCCTGTCTCCCCGTGCTCACCTGGATGCTGGGGCAGGAACATCCATCTGGACACAGACGGACACTGGGAATTCCTTGGGCAGAGCGGATTTGTTGACTTTTGACTCCAGAAAATCTTTTATGTTCAGTCCTATCTTCTGGGGCATCAAGGAATACTGGATGGTCTTGGAGGTCTTTTCCAACCTCAGGGATTCCGTGATTTTGATTTCCTATTTCCCAGGGGTGTCTTCCATAGGAAGATGATGATGAACTGGGGCCAAGACCAAGATTTTGGAAACCCCTCCAAGAAAGCTTCTTCCCTCCCACCCAAGCACGTGGATCCTCAGCTGGCATGGACACAAAAATCCTTTTCTTTTGGCCTTGATTTGCTTTTCATTTCTCTTCATCTCTTTAAAAATATCCAACGCTGGGGTAACACTTGGATGGGCCAGGAACCCCCAAAACCAAGCCTGGGTGAGAGGGGTGGTGGAATAGGGGGCAGTGGGGAAGGGGTGGAAGAGGAAGGGAAAAGAGGGGTCTGGGACCCCATAAGATGGGGTGGGGGCTGGGACCCCAAAATTGCATTGGGAGGGATCCCACTCCTCCTTTCTAATCCCCGGGATGGAGCCAGGGCAGGTCGAGCTGGGGCAGTGCTGGGCTCTTGGCCCAGCCTGGGCACCCCCCATGAGCCCCCTCCTCAAATTCACCCTGGCAGCTGAGAGGGGTCCTGGTGCCTTTTGGGGTTCCCTGGGTGCCTTGTCGGGGTTTCTCGGGGTCTCTGCTCACCCGAGATCAGGGTGGTCTTTGCCCTTCTGCCCTCAGAAGAGCCCCAGGCCGAATGCCCGAACAAACGAGGTCTTCAGACGTTCTTGTTCAAGGTTGTTTCTTTTGTTTATTTTCTCTTATCTCAGTTCTTTTTCTCTGAGCCTGGCAGAGGTCTGAGCAGCACGGGCAACAGGTGACGACTCCTCCTCTGACCAAGGCTCGTTGTCTTTTATACAGATAATTGTGTGTACATTATTTACAGTTACAAACCAATATCTACACTCTACACTGAACAGGTTATTTCTATACTAATCCAATCCCTCTAAATCTACTTGGTGCCATCCTCACTGCAAAAGATGGAGACGAAGAAGGAGAAGACTTCAGGGCACCACCCAGTATCCTCCATCTTGTCTCTGGTCATCCCTATTCTAAAACCCCAAATGTGAAAATAATATTATCTTTTACCACCCTTGGAGGCTTGCAATTCCTCTCTTCATGTTGGCAACCTTTCCCATGGACTGAAGTCAAGGCCCTTGCCTGTCTGGGCTCTGTGCCAGGGTCTCCAACCCCCCTGTACAAACTCCAGACCCCCCTGTCCAGGTTTCAAACCCCCCTGTACAGGTTTCTGTTTGTCCAGGGTATCCAAAGGAACGCCCTGGACTCCCACAGGGGTTCAGATCCCCAGAGTCCCCAGAGCGGGGTGACACAGGGGGACACACGGGGGTCCCCATTCCCGATCCATCCCAGGGCCCGTTCTGTCCCCACCCCCCCAGTCACAGTCCCCCTGCAGGGTCCCCCCAAGTCTGAGCCCCAGCACCAGGAAGACAAAGCCCAACACGAAGCCCCCGATCCCCGTCAGCATCTCGCTGTGGGCAGCGTCCAGCGGCATCTCTGGGGGGTCTGCAGGGGTCAGGACCCCCAAAACCTCTCAGACACCCCAAGCTCCCTCCCAAGCCTCCCCCTGCCAACCCAGGACCCCCTGAAACCTCCTCCCAATCCCTTCCCAGCCTCCCCAGGACCCACCAAAGCCCCTCCTGTCCCTCTCAGGATCCCACAACCCCCTCCCACTTGCCCCCCACTGCCCCAGGACCCCCAAACCCTCTCCCAGTCCCTTCCCAGCCCCTCCAGGACTCACCCAGACCCCTCCCAGTCTCTTCCCAGCACAACCAACCTCATCCCTGGTCCCACTTTCCAATCCCCAATCTCCTTCCAGCCTCTTCAGGCTCACTCCAATCCCTCCCAGTTCCTCCCAGCACATCCCAATCCCCTTCCCAGTCCCCCCAGTGCCTCTCCCGTGCCCCAGTGCCGCTCAGGGGCTGCTCCAGGCTGACGTGCCCCACCTGGAGCTGGAGGTGACCCCGTGTTCGGGGCGTTTCCAGCAGCACCAGGAGCTGGTGGGTCCAGTCCCCGCTGGGACCACGGCGGTGGCCACCACGTGCCCCGAGAGCTCCTGGTGTGGGCTTGAGAGGGAGCGGGAATGGACTGGGAGGGACTGGGAGGGACTGGGAATGAAGCGCGCGGCGCTGGGAGGGCGAGCCCAGAGAGGGGCACTGGGCGCTGCGGGTCTGCCTGGCAACTGATGAGTCATCAGCAGCGCGCGCTCTGATTGGCTGAGAGGCGTCCGCTCCACACACGGCCGGGATGGACACGGGGAAGGGACTGGGAGGGACTGGGATGGACTGGGAGGAACTGGGAGGGACTGGGATGGACCGGGAGAGCCACGGGGGTCACTGGGAGGAACAGGGGGCCCCGGGGATGGGCCCAAGGAGGGCTGAGGGGATTCGCAGGGAGGTTTGGAGGGGCTCCAGGGTCATTGCCGGGCAGGGCCCGAGGGGACGCGCTCTGCCCCACGCTCAGCTCTGCGCTCCGCCAGGAACGGGGTGGACAACTCGGAGCTGTGCCGGCAGTGCCTGTCCAGCACAGCCCGTCTGTGCTCCCTCCGTGCCGGGTCGCTGCTCCAGGACCTGGCAGCTTCTCCCCAGAGGAGGTGTCCCCCCCGTACAGCCCCACATCGCTGCCCGAGTGCAGGGGCTGCTCCCGGTTGGAGATGTTCCTCTCCACGAACCTCGCCCGCTCGGTGCCCTTAATGAAGTGACAGCCGGACTGAACCATCTCCTGGAGCAGCCCTGTGTGTGCAGGACTGTCCTGGCTTAGGGCAAATTCGGGAGGAAACCTCCAAAGGGGTTCCCCTGGAAAGCAAAACCCAAACGGCTCCTCCCCCCAGCCAGTCCAGGAAAAAAGAACTTCCTCGGGGAAAAGTAGAAAAAACTATTTATTTAACAAACAAGGCGCCCACAAGCACAAAAAATTAATAATATGAAACAATAAAACCTCTGGCTGCTCCAAAGAGAGATGGCAAACAGAGCCAGTCCTTGCCCTGGGTGTAGCTCAGCTCACTCAGTCTCTCCCCAGCCCCACTCCCTCCGGAGCTCCAGGTCCCGCAGGTGCCAGCCCTCGCTGCTCCTCTGGGTTTGTCAGTCCAGAGCAGATTTAAACAGTCCCAAGAAAAAGAAAAAAACCATCCCAGGGAACTTCTCTGCCTCAGGCAGCTCAAACTGACTCAGAGCACAGGAGATCTCTGTCCCAGCGCTGTCAGTTCCTCAGACCAAGGCCGCAGCCAGGACGGGTGCGAGTCAGGCAGTTTTCTCAAAACAAACTGCGGCTGCTTCTTTCTCCCCCTTCGCTCCCAGAACCATTTTAAAGGTACAGAACTGAATGTACAGCACAACCAGAGCAGAGGATTGGGGATACAAGCATCATAAAGTCACCCTAGAACACCCTGCAAGGGGCTCACAGCTCTCCCTGCACCCTTCCCTTCCCCAGGTGAACATTCCCAGCTCTCCCAGCCCGGCTCCACAGGGGCTCCAGTTCCTCGGGGCTCGCCCCAGCAGCTCCCCATCCTGCAGGGGGGCTCCCGGCTCTGCAGGTGGGGTCTCACCTGAGCGGGGCCCAGGGCCAGGATCCCCCCGGAGCTGCTGCTGCCCACGCTGGGGCTCAGCCCAGGCCACCTCTGGGGTCATGTCCAGCCTCTCACCCACCCACATGGTGCCCTTGGTGGGAGCTGTGGAGGTGACATCAATGACAGTTTATTCTGTGCACCTGCTCTGTCTTTCATTCAATATTCCTTGATTGATATTAGACTTAGGAAAAATTTGGCATCATTTTAATCCTCCCCTGTTTAATGGGGAAATGAAAGGCAAAGTGAGTTCATCCAGGTTTACAGGTATGGGTAACACCAATGGTGACATTGCCAGAAAATGACAACAAAAGCAGGAATCCAAGAGAAAAGAAAGTAAGCATCACCTAAATATTTAACTCCCATATCAGCTGGTGTTCATCATATTTCAAGAGCTGAGTGAAACACGTTGTGAATGCCAGGAGGAGAATCCGGGAACGGTTTGGGTTGGAAGGGACCTTCCAGCCCATCCAGTGCCAGCCCTGCCCTGGCAGGGACACCTCCCCCTGCCCCGGGCTGCTCCGAGCCCCCTCCGGCCGTGGCCAAAGGCAGCAGCCCGGCAGAAACCCGCTGGCCCGGCTGCGGCTGGGAGCTCCTCTGACACCGGGATGAGACAGATTCCATCAGTTCCAGGGAATTCCAGAGAATCCCCGGGCATCGCCCGCTGTGACACGGACAGAGACCCCCCAGCCCCGATCGTTCCCCGTCAGGAGAGGCTGAAGGTCCCCCCGGAGTGCCCCGGGAGGAGGGGGACAGAGACAACCCCGGGCCCTCCGTGCTCCTCTGCCATGGCCAGGGCGGGGGCTTTGTCATTTGTTGGCGTCTTTGCTGGGCAAGCCAAGATCAGTCCCAGCACCGGATGGGATTTTTGCCAATTTTATTTTGTCCTTCCCTTTGGCAGGCCGGGGCGATGGCCTCGTCCCTCCGATTTGGGGGGGCCGGCGCGGTCCCTCGTGTCCCCGGGGGATGCTCTGTCGGTGTCCGTCGGTCCGTAGCCGCCGGGGGATGCTCCGGCCGGTGTCCGTCGGTCCGTAACCCCCGGGGGATGCTCGGGCCGGTGTCCGTCGGTCCGTAGCCCCCGGGGGATGCTCGGGCCGGTGTCCGTCGGTCCGTAGCCCCCGGGGGATGCTCCGGCCGGTGTCCGTCCCTGCCCCTCCACCTCCTGCGGCGCCGCTCGGGGCAGGGGGAGGTGTCCCTGCCGCGGCGGGGCTGGCACGGGGTGCGCTGAAGGTCCCTTCCAAGCCGAAGCGTTCCCGGACTCTCACCCTGGGGAGCCCCAGCAGACCGGGACACAGCCCCCGGCTGCAGGGAATCCGTCTGGGCAGGGAATGGCCCGAGGGACAAGGGCCGGGGTGGCCACGTCCCGCACGGCCCTCAGCGTTTATTCCACAGCCCGGCTGCGGCTCCCGGGAGAGGCACACGCCATCGGATCCCGCGGGTCAGGCCAGGAAAAGGGGCACGGCACCGAGAAATCTCTGCCCGGCTGCCACAACCCCCCCGGGCCCTTGGAAACAGCTCCCACCAGCCCGGTGCCAGCGTGGAAAATCCAACCCCCCCAGTCCTCTCCTGGCCCGGGGGCCACCGAGCCCCCCCGGGGACCTGTCCTGGCTGGGAATGTCCTGCAAAGCCGCAGGGCTGGACTCGGCTCTCCCGGATCCCGGCGAGGAGGGCGCTGCCACCCCGAGCCCCGAGTCCCCGGGGCACCCCTGATCCAACCTCCCCCTCTGCTGACCCCTCTGGGGAGGGCAGTTCCTAAATAAAGGTTGGATTCAAGCGGGCTGCGGGCACAATGACAGCACGTTTGACTCGGCTCTTGAAATGTGATCAACACCAGCTGATATGGGAGTTAAAGATTTAGGTGATGAGTATGATTTTTTTTTTTTTCTTTTGGATTCCTGCTTTTGGTGTCATTTTCTGGCAATGTCACCATTGGTGTCACCCATACCTCTAAACCTGGACAAACTCACTTTGCCTTTCATTTCCCCATTAAATAGGGGAGGATTAAAATGATGCCATTTTTTTTCTAAGTCTGACATCAATCAAGGAATATTGAATGAAAGACAAAGCAGGTGCACGGAATAAACTGTCATTGATGTCACCTCCACAGCTCCCGCCAAGGGCACCGTGTGGGTGGGGGAGAGGCTGGACATGACCCCCAAGGTGGCCTGGGCTGACCCCCAGCGTGGGCAGCAGCAGCTCCGGGGGGATCCTGGCCCTGGGCCCCGCTCAGGTGAGACCCCACCTGCAGAGCCGGGAGCCCCCCTGCAGGATGGGGAGCTGCTGGGGCGAGCCCAGAGGAACTGGAGCCCCTGTGGAGCTGGGCTGGGAGAGCTGGGAATGTTCACCTGGGGAAGGGAAGGGTGCAGGGAGAGCTGCGAGCCCCTTGCAGGGCGTGAAGGGGCTCCGGGAGCTGCAGAGGGAGCGGGAGCACCCGGAGCTGCTCCCAAAATGGCGGGGTGGCCCCGGCCCCTCCCCCCCCACCCTCGCACCTGCCCCCCCTCCCCCCAACGCCGGCCCCCGGCCCCGCCCCCTTTCGAACCCTCCGCCTCCCGCCCAATCAGATCGCTCGGCCGCGTTCTGGCCACGCCCCCTCTGTGTGCTCACACTGTGGAACGCCGCTGGCCCCGCCCCCCCCGGCCGTTCCTCGGCTCCCATTGGCTGTCGCCAGGGGCAGCGGGGCTGACACCGGCTGCGGAAAGCGGCGGCGGCGGAACGGAGCGGGCGGGAACAGCGCAGCTCGGCTGGGCCCTGCGTGCCTCCTCTCTGCTCCCTTCTGCTCTCCGCTGAGCTCTGTACACCTCCTCCCTGCCCCTCTCCCCTCCGCTGAGCCCTCCGCACCTCCTCCCTGCCCCTCTCTGCTCAGCTCCTCTGTTCCGCTCTGCGCTGCCCCCTGTTCTCCTGCGCTGCTGTCCTGTTCCCCTCCCCTCCCCTCCCCTCCCCAACGCCCACCCTCCACACACACCAAGGTGAGCAGCAACAGACACAGCCCGGCACCCCCTGCCACCCCAGTAAAGGGAAGAGGGCAGAGATGACCTGACCCCCCTTATTCCTACAGAAAACCACGCTCCCAGCCACACAGCAACAACAACGGCTGAGGAGACCTCACTACAAACTCTGCTCCACAGAGCCCACCTCCAGCCCACCCAAGGTGAGCACCCCCAGCAAGGGGAGGAGGATGGACATGACCTGCCCCCCCCTCCCCCCTTTTATCCCCACAGCAAACCTTGATCCCAGCCGAAGAACAACAACAAAGGGGTGCGGAGATCCCACCACCAACTCCGCTCCACACAAAGCATCTCCAGCCCTCCAGCCAAGGTGAGCACGAGTGGAGATGATCTGAGCCCCCCATAAGGGAATGAGGACAAACATGACCTGTCCCCCCTTATCCCCACAGCAGCCTTGATCCCAGCCCAACAGCAGCCACCAAGGGTGCGGAGGCCCCACCAGAAACTCCGCTCCACAACGCCCACCCTCCACACACACCAAGGTGAGCACGAACAGAGACGACCCAGCCCCCACCCATTGCAGAGGAGGAGGATGAACGTGACCTGACCCTCTCTTATCCCCACAGAAAATGGGCCCTGGGATGAGCCGGCCCCCTCCAGAGTGGAGGAGCAGCAGCGAGGGCTGCAGAGCCACAGCAGGAACTCCGCTCCTTGGAGAGCCCCTCCAGCCCACACCAAGGTGAGCACGAGCAGAGGTGCCCCAGCAGCCCCAGGCCCCTCCCCAGTGAGGGGAGCAGGGCAGAGGTGACCCCATCCCCTCATCCCCTCGGGGAACGAGGATGGAGATGCCCCGGCCCCTCCATCCCGGAGGAGGAGCGAGGCAGCCTGGCCTCATCCAACAGGGGTGGAGGCTTGGAGTAGATCCGGCACCTCCTTAGTGGGAGGACGGAGAAGAGCCCGGACCCCCCGATCCCGATCCTGGGGCTGAGGACGGGATGGCCCGGCCCACGCCTAATAGGGGTGGGAGGTCGGAGTAAAGCCTGACCCTTCTGTAGCTGGAGGAGGGAGAAGAAAAGGATCCCAAGCCGAGCGTGAAGGTCAGGGTTAAATGTGCAGAAGAAGTCTGCATGCTCTATTCAATATTTTTATTGGTGACATGGATGAGGGGATTGAGTCTTTCATTAGTAAATGTGCAGAGGACACTAAGCTGGGAGTGTGTGTCAATCTGTTGGAAGGTAGGAGGGCTCTGCAGAGAGACCTGGAAGGGTTGGATGGGTGGGCAGAGTCCAATAAGATGAAGTTTAATAAATCCAAATGCCAAGCCCTGCACTTTGGCCACAATAACCCCCTGCAACATTATAGGCTGGGGACGGTGTGGCTGGACAGTGCCCAGGCAGAAAGGGACCTGGGGCACTGATGGACAGCAGGCTGGACATGAGCCAGCAGTGTGCACAGGTGGCCAAGAAGGCCAATGGCATCCTGGCCTGGATCAGGAATGGTGTGGGCAGCAGGAGCAGGGAGGTCATTCTGCCCCTGTGCTCGGCACTGGTGAGGCCACACCTCGAGTGCTGTGTCCAGTTTTGGGTCCCTCAGTTTAGGAAGGACATTGAGATGCTTGAGCGTGTTCAGAGGAGGGCAACGAGGCTGGTGAGGGGCTTTGAACACAAACCCTATGAGGAACGACTGAGGGATCTAAGGTTGTTTAGCCTGGAGAAAAGGAGACTTAGAGGTGATCTTATCACTCTCTACAACTTCCTGAAGGGTGGTTGCAGTCAGTTGAGGGTTGGTCTCTTTCTCCAGGCAACAACAGACAGAACGAGAGGACACAGTCTTACGCTGTGTCAAGGGAAATATAGGTTGGATATTAGGAAGAAGTTTTTCACAGAAAGAGTGATAAAGTATTGGAATGGCCTGCCCAGGGAGGTGGTGGAGTCACCATCCCTGGATGTGTTTAACAAAAGACTGGATGTAGCACTTGGTGCCGTGGTCTAGTTGAGGTGTTAGAGTATGGGTTGGACTTGATGATCTTGAAGGTCTCTTCCAACCTAGAGATTCTGTGATTCTGTGAATTTATCAGGGGCAAGATTGCCTTTAGCACTATCTCTGTTCTCTTTACAATCCCTCCTCCCACACCAAGGAGAATCTGTGTACAGTACAGAACCTCATGGAACCAAGGGGCCATTGTGGCACAGCAAGGCCTTGTGGAACCAAAGAGACCACGGTGACACTACGGAACCTCATGGAACTACGGGTCCATTGTTCCTCAGCAGGGCCGCAGAACCAAGGAGTCCATTGTGACCCTACAGAACCTCATGGGATCAAGGTGTCCATGTTACACCACTGAACCTCATGGAACAAAGGGTCCCTGGTGACACTGCGGAACCAGGGAGACTGTTGTTGGCAGTATGAAAGCTCATGGAACCAAAAGTCCATTGTGACATTGTGGGGGCTCATGGAACCATGGAGACCATGATGACACTTCAGGACCCACTGGAACCAAGGGGCCATTGTGACACTGCAGGGCCTTGTATAACCAAGGGGTCATTGCAGCACGGCAGGGGCTCATGGATTCAAGGGGATCATAGTGACACTGTGGGGCTCCATGAGACCATGGGGACATTCTGACTTTGGGCAACCAAGGACACCGTTGTTGCACAAGGGGTCACCATGGAACCAATGAGAGCATTGTGACACTGCACAGCCTCATGGAAGCAAGTCATTGTGACACATTGTAGAACCGAGGGGCCAATGTGACACTGTGTGACACCATGGAACCAAGGAGACCATTGTGACACTACAGGGCTCCATGGAACTAAGAACTTGTGCAACAGTGAGGGGCCCAGTGGAATCAAAGGGCCATTCCATACCTCAGGGCCTCAAGGAACCAAGGTGCCCCTGTGACACTGCAGGGCCTCATGGAAGCAATGAGACCGTTCTGGCACTCTGGGTCCCCAGGGAACCAAGGGGCCATTGTGACACCACAGGACCTCACAGAACCAAGGCCACCACTGTGACACTGCCAGGTCTCATGGAAGCAAGGGGCCATTGTGACACTGTGGAGGCAAGGAGACCACTGTGATATTGCTGGGCCTCATGGAAACAAAGATCTGTTGTGATCATGTGGGGCCTCATGGAACCAAGGGCCAATTGTGATGCTGCAGGGCCCCAAGGATCCAAGAACATGGAACAGGTCTGGGTGCCTTGGCCTCTGAGGGCTGTCTGACTTGTCCAGTGCTACCTTGGCATGTTGAGGGCTGCTTCTGATCTGTCCTTGAAACCCTGGAGTTCTGTGCTTTCTTTCCTGTGGGAAAGAACTGTCCTTCTCCTCCAGGTGCCCATGGCCAAAATTGGGATTCTACCTCCAAATTTGATTCTATCCAAGGATTGTTCCCATATGAAACCTGGCAGGACACACAGCTCTGGCTGGCCTTGGCCTCTTGAGGGCCACTTCTCATCTGCCTTCAAAACACTGGCAAGCTGTCCTTCTCTTCCCATGGAAAAAATCATCTTTCACATCCAGGTGTCCATGGCCACAACTGGGAATCTGCCTCCATAATTCCAGACATCCAAGGATAGCTGCCAGACAAAAGTTGCCAGGACAGTCTCAGTCCCTTTTGCCACCTGAGAGTCAGCTCTCATCTGCCTCCCACCATCTCCTCCCCATCCCTGGATCTGCAGGTCCAACATAGTCCCTCCCCGCGTGGACTCACTCACCAGGTGCAGCAAAAAGTTGTTCTCCATGCACTCCAAAACCTTCCTGGACTGCCTCTTTTCTGCTGTATTCAGTTCCTAGCAGATGTCTGGTAGGTTAAAGTCACCTCCAAGAACAAGGGCTGGTGGTCCTGAAACATTCTCCAGCTGCTCATAGAATAAATTGTCCACCTCTTCTTCCTGACTGGGTGGACGATAAGAGACTCCCAGTAGGATGTCAGCCTTGTTGGCCTTCCCACTGATTCTTACTTACTTTCCCACTGATTCTTACTTTCCCACTGATTCTGACTTTCAGCTCCATCTTCATTAATTTCAATATAATCTCCCAGAGGAGATGGGACAGATGGGAGCAGAGACAAAGAATTCCTGCTGGATTCTTCATTGTGTTTGCTTCTACAGGAGACCTGGATCCATATGTTGTTGCCTCTGCGCGAGGCAGCGGCGACCCAGTTTGGAAGGGACACGACGGTTAACGTACAGACCGTTCGGGCAAGTCACTCACAACACTAGTATAGTGGACGGTGAAATGCGTTTATTTCTTGCGTGCGCTCCTTTATATAACCTCGGTGCGCTCACGTCAGCGCGGCGAAGCCGCGGGTTACAACGCTATTGGTTATCAACGTCGGAGAGGAAGGGACCCTACCTTCCCGTACACCGCGAAATCTTGCGGATGGCGTCCCTGTCTGACCACATTTCCCCCTTCTCCATGAGCAAAGGTTTTACAACTGAATAAACCCTGTGTTAGTAACAACTGATAAACGCAGGTTAGTAATAAAGGTACAAATTTGTTAAGCAGTTAAGTCAATTGTTTTTGTTCTAAAAACATAATATTAACTGTGCTCAAGCGAGCTTTAGCAAATTGAGTTAACTTATTAAGAAGACAAGGACCAAATATAAGCACAAGCATAACAACAACTGGTCCTGCTAAAGCGGATATGAGAGTAGCAATCCAGGGAGATTGGCTGAACAGGGAATTAAACCAGTTCTGTGGGGAGTGCTGTTTGCTACATTGCTTAAGCCGTTGCTGAAGCTCTGCCATGGACTGTCTAATTGGTCCTGAATAATTGGCGTAAAAGCAGCACTTTTCGTTGAGTGCGGCGCATAGACCTCCTTGACGCAGAAGCAGGAGATCTAGTCCGCGCCTGTTTTGCAGCACTACTTCTGCGAGAGAGTTAAGAGAACGCTCTAGGTCAGAAATAGACTTTTGGATCCTAAGTAGATCTTCGTCAACCGTCGTTTGCAGCTGGCTCAGGCCTTGGTTTTGTGTTACCAGTGCAGAAACACCTGTTGCTGCACCTGTTGCTCCTAGGCCTAAAAGGACTGCGAGGCTGACTGCGTGAACAGTTCTCGTTTCTGGCATGGAGAGTCAGTTTCAAGGCGAAGGAGCATCTCATCATCAGAATAGTACAGGATCCTGGGGATGACAACAACTTGGACACAGAAATCGTTAGCTTCCTTGAAATGTTTGATGGAAACACATGGGGTGATACCTGTGGATTTGCAAGCCCACGTTCCTGGGGCCGCTGGGACTACCCAAGACTGGGATTTATCTAAAGTGACAGATGTGCTACAGATTTCCTTGTGGCACTGTATTAGTTGTCTGCTACCTATACAGACTCCTTTCCCAGAAATTTGTTCCAGAGTGATTCCTTTCCGGTGGGTGTCCCACAGGCATTGTTTGGGGTTGTTGTCATTGGAGTAGCTGAACATAGCATTAAGGGCTACTCCTTCATAAAAGGGTGGGTAGGTGTCATAGCAAAGCCAACAGGAATTGGTGAGGTCTGGTTTTGTCACATTTAGTGATGAAAATGCAGCTCTCAGCATACGATAAAAAAGAGCGTGCGAGGTTAGTTCGAATGCACTATGAAACGTTGGCGTGACAGTGGTAAGGTCAGGTGTGGGAGCATAGTTATGGTGGTTGTTTTGTTGGACTACAATTTGGTTGGGCCCAAAAGCGGTGCGGTGTTGTGTTGGAGCTCTGATAATTTGGGCGATCATGCTTGGTTTTGTTCCCCAGCGGTAGATATATACTGACCACTTCCGCCCAAGAGACCAGATAGGGTCTCGGGGATGCAGAACTGTTACATTTAGGTGGGAACAGGTTCCTTTAACAGCACTAATTTGCCCGTTTGTGCTGAACACAGCTCGTTTGCAGTTCTTTGGCCAGTAACTCACCTCTAGGAAGTTATCTTTCTTTGACGGGACCCATAGGTCACTGGTTACGATGGTTTCACATCCCCAGTGCTTACAGTACTCATACTCGGCATGAATGCAATGGCTTTGACCTGGGTTGACGCTGGGGCACCAGTATGTTCCCCAGCTGACATAGGAAGCAGGCGTCCCTTGGGAGTCAAGTCCTATGCCATCAAAGCTAAATATGTCGCTAAGATGAACAATAAAGCTAGGCGCATTAGAGACTGTTTTCGCGATCACCTTACCGTCTTTGGGGTTGCGAAAGCTCCAAAAGCATGGTTGATAGGGGTGTTCATTTGGTTCACCTCGGCTGGCGAGCAGGCTTAGGAACAAGAGAACACAGATGGACGGATGGTGTGGAGTCCAGATCAGTGGTGAGGAGCGAGACCGGCAGGAGTGGTCACGGCGACAGACCTGTCAAAAGAAACTCCGAGGTTTCATTAGTTGGGCTGCATAACACAGGCTTTATTGATTTTAAGGGACACCATTTGATGAGACCGTCCTTTTCAACTGCTGCATACCCTCGACCTGTCACAACTAATTTCCACCCCATCTCCCACTCTCCTATTTCATTTTTAATGCTGACTGGTGGGCCTTGTTTTGCAGCTTCTGTGACCCAGTGTTTTTGGGAAGGGGCTTGCGCTTGGTCTCCCCTGGGGAACTGATTTAATGCTAGCATGCCAGTAGCTAGCAGGCGGGGTTGTTCTGCTGGGGGGATGCTGTTGGTGAACCCTTCTGCTTTGGCTAGGGTATCTAGCTTGGACTTCAGAGTTTGATTTCCTCTTTCTACGATGGCTTGCCCCGTGCTGTTATACGGGAAGCCTTGCTTTAGAGTAATGTCCCATTTGGTGGCGAACTCTTCTACTGACTTAGAAGTAAAATTTGTCCCATTGTCTGTCTTAATTTGCTTGGGAATGCCAAGCCATGCCATGGCTGTTAACCAATGTTGGATTGTTGCTTTGGAGTTCGCTTTGGCGTGTGTGGTCGTGACAATCATGCCGCTGTAAGTGTCGATGGTCACAGCAAGCCAAGCTCTGGGCTTCAGCAGTTGGCAGAGGGTAAAGTTTGTTTGCCAGATTTCTGAGGCCTTGAGGCCTCTGGGGTTGACTCCGCTAGACCATAGAGGGGCTTTCTGACAATGTGGACAGGTGGCCACTATGTGTCTGGCATCTGATATTGAGATATTGCATTTTTTGACAAGCGCTTTGGCTCCGACATGAAGGGATTTGTGCAGTTGTCTCACCTCTTGCAAGGTCCATAATCCTTTTGCTGCAGCATCAGCCTTATCATTGCCGATTTGGAAAAATCCTTTGATGGGGTTGTGACTGTTAATATGTATGACAGATACTGTGCCTTGTCGTGATAAAAGCGCTTCTTCAATCATGATAGCTGCTGGAGACATTGAAATGCCTGGACCTGACATCGCTTGGCAGAGTTTTGTGACAAACATGGAGTCTGTGACGATACTGAGGTGTTCTGATTGAAACAGTCCACATGCTAACAAGACGGCAGCGGCTTCTAGTAGCTGCACTGACAGCAACTTATCTGTCGTTTTTACACACTGCCATTGTTCCTGAGCTTGCCATACGACGGCAGCAGTAAAGGTGGCTGAGGACACGTCAGTGAACACAGTTTGTCCTGGCCAAGGTCAGTCTTCGACTTTCTGTGGGAGGTCGATGTCCACCATAGTTAGCAGTCAGGTCCATGGGGGTTTTGTTGCGTAGCAGAGCTCTCCTGCAAAGCCGAAAAGGGCTAAAGCAAGGTGTTCTGAGATTGCCACTGATGGCGCTGGGATCTGCTTTCGGAATGGCAGGTATATTTTCGCAGGCTCGAGACCTAGGTGATTCAGAGCGAGCTTCCTTCCTTTCATGATTAGGTCTCCGAGACATTCCACTCCTGGGATAAAGGCGTGTGATGCTCTTCTAAGGACTATCCACTGTATCGGCTTGGCTGTGTCCGGAGGTCCTTGTGCTAGTGCTCCTATTCCCCCTTCTTTGGTAAAGTGCACGTACAAATCTAATGATAGACTTGGATTCCACCAGGAGAGGACTGCTGTGGATAGCTGTTGTTCGATAAAGTCAAGAGAGCGGGCAGCTTGATCTGAGAGGGTTTTTTGTTCCCATGGGTGCTTCCCTTTGAGGAGGTCGTGCAGTGGGGACATCACTTCTGGTGGAATGAGGATAACATTGCGCAGCCACTGCAAAGATCCGACTAACTGCTGAGCGTCGTGAAGCGTGCTGATGTTGCGGCAAATCTTGATTTTCAGAGGTGTCACGTAGGATCTGTCGATTTTTACACCCAAGAACGTCACAGATGGACCTCTTTTTATTTTTGCTTCGGCTATTTCAAAACCGCTGGCTTTTAAGGCTTCAGAGATTGTTGACACAAGGGTGTCTACCTGGTTTGGCTTGGGAGCAGCAACGAGGATGTCGTCCATGTATTGGATGACGGTGGCTTCTGGGTTCGCCAACCGAACGGGAGCTAGGGCTCGGCTTACAATGATCTGACAGATGGTAGGAGAGTTTACCATTCCCTGAGGCAAAACTTTCCAATGAAACCGCAGGTTGGGCTGTTGCGCATTAGGGAATACCACAGAGAAGGCAAATCGCTCTTTGTCTTGATCATGTAAAGGGATGGAGAAAAAACAGTCTTTGATATCAAGTACTGCACATGGTTGGTCTGTTGGAATAAAGGAGTTACCTGGGAGTCGTGTTTGCACTGGGCCCATGGGTTGAATCTTTTTGTTGATGGCGCGCAAGTCGTGGAGCAGACGAAAGCCTTCTCCGCTGCGTTTTGGTATTACAAACACAGGGGTGTTCCATGGGGTGGTAGATGGTTCGATGTGCCCTTTTTCTAATTCTCACTGGAGTAGTTGAAGAAGGATTGACATTCGAGGCTCAGGGATGGGCCACTGTTCTACCCACAGTGGGTCTGATGATTTCCATGTTAGCCGAATTGGGGGTGATGGGTATGCTGCAGTGGCCCTTAGAGTAAATTTGTCACTCTGACATTGAGCTGGGATAAGGCATCTCATCCGAGCAGAGGTGGCTGTCGGGGGTCTGGGAGAACATAGGCATGAAGTCGAACTTCTCCTTCAAACTTCTGTCCTGCTTCATCATATACGGTTATTGATATTAGATTTACACTCTTTTTTGCGGCAGAAACTCCTCCTACTCCGCTGACATTGGAGGCATCTTCTAACTTCCAGCTTGAGGGCCAGAAATCTTGTGGGAAGACTGTTACATCCGCGCCAGTGTCGATCACAAAGAGAAGGCTAGTGGCGACGTCTTCTCGGGCACGACGTGGGACAATATCCCAGGGACCTATGTTGGAGCCGTAGACGCATTCTCAGCAAATTCCCCAAGCTACTGGGGGTTTGCTGCTGTTGCATCGTATTGCCAGGGCCACTTGAGGGTTTGGTCTTCTAAATTGTCTTTCGGGGGCTCGGATGTGATCGAGCCTGGCTGGGCCATCGGCTGGGGGAACACCGAGAGCACCTGCTGCAGGGGCCAAGGCTGGGCCATGAAGTTGGTGGCTTCTCAGGAAGGTAGCGGGTTTGAACGCTGGTTGCTCCATGCGGGGTTTGCATGGCTGGGCCGCTGGGTGTCCCAACTGGGAGAAGGCTGCATGCGGCCCATCTGCCTCCTCCCTTGTCCGTTTCCCTGCATTCTGGACCTGCACTCTCTGGCGATGTGTCCCCTCTTGCCGCAAGCCCAGCATGGTCCCCTCGGCTTGCCTTGAGGTGGAGGTCCCGGTGACGCTGGTTGACTGTGGTAGTTTTGGACAGCCATTACTTCGGCCACGGCAGCACTGACTTCAGCTGGGACTGGGGCTAAGGCGGCACCTACTGCAGCTTGGACTGGAGCTAGATTTTCTTCTCTCGCGACATGTTTGATCATTGCCGTGATACTGGCGCCTGGTGGCACTGAGCGCAGGATTTCTTTGGTGGCCTGATTGCATTGCTGTCGCAAGCAACCTGCTATGACCGGCCCTTTTGCTTCTACCGGCAAGTCAGAGGCATCTACTGCCGCTTGGAGATGGTCCACAAATTGTGTAAAGCTTTCACTTTCATTCTGCTTGATGGTAGACCATGAGGCTGGCTTGGCGACGATTCTGCAGGCAGCGCGAATAGCTTCTCTGGCAGCACGAGTTGTGGCCGCGACTTCTGAGGCTCGCAGACCTTGGGTTTGCGCTTGCGGGCTGACCATTTGCGGGTCTTTGCCTAACAGTCTTTGCAGGCTAGAGTTGCGCAGCGGATGCTGATCGCCAGTGGCTTTGGCGAGCATGTTTAAGCAATTGTCCTCCCATTCCTGCTTGAACACGATCATTCCTGCACTGTCAAAAATCATTCGGCATGTCTGCTTAATATTAAAAGGTAGCATGTCATCATTGCCAAAAATGCCGTCAATCATGGTGGAGACCATCGCAGAATTTATTCCCTTTTCAGCAATGGCTTTTACAACTGCTTGCACGTCTTTACAGTTGACTGGGGAATAAGTTGGCAAGTTATTGTTTGCTCTCCTAACTGGGAATGCTCGTATTGCAGACGTAGTTAGGTCTGCGCATGCCATTTGGATTTCTTTCCAGTCTGTGAGTGGCATGGATTTTTGTGAGCTTTGCTTGACTGCACGCGATGTGAATGGACTGGTAAGCTTGGTGAGAGGGGCTGGCATTCTCTCTTTATCTGAGTCAGGATCTGAGCTGGATGAGTAGCGGTGTGTTTTCTGCCGCCCTTTGTCCCACGGGAGTCGTGGGGGATAGTAATCAGGGTATTGCAGATAGCTATAGTCATCATCCGACTTGTCTGACTCAGAGGAGAAAGTCAAATGACGAGAGGTTTCTGGCTTGCAGTGCTTTCGAGCTGGACTCCGCCTTCTTTCTTTCTCGTGGGCGGGTTTCTCCCCTCCCCATCTCTGCCTCCCTTCTGGGGAGCTTTGTTCCTTATAAGGGAACTTCTTGGGGCGCGCTCCCTGATTGGGCTCTGAGCTCTCCTCCCCCTCACTGCTCGGGGTCTCCTCCCACTTCTCCTTGAGCTCCCTTCTGCACCTGTTTGTGGCAGGAAGCAGCTCTTTGCTCCGCCCTTCTTTTTCTTGTTCGGTACCATTTTGTGGCACATACGGTGGTGGTCGTTCCCAGACTTCACTAGGATCTGCACTGTTAAAATTGCTTTTGAGCTCACTAATGTTACCACCCTCCCGCTGTTGGCTCTGTACTACGGTTAATTTAGGAGTGGGACTGGGGGGCTGAGCTAATTGGGAGCAGTCTCTGTTATTAGATTGTGGGTCAGGGTCTGCAGGGCAGTCACTAAATGCCGTCTGGGTGGTGGCTCCGACCCCCACTTCCGGGGTTATTTTTAAACAACTCTGAGCCGCTTTCCATGTCTCTTGCTCTAGCAGCGCTTTTTGCAGCGCCTGCGTGACTCTTCCCCAGCTTTTGAGGCTTTTGCCAGACCCCGAAGCCATAACGTCATTTGCGAGTACCTTGGTGCACCTGTCCCAGCACTGTGAGTACAGAATGTCCACGGGACGATCGATCGCACCCAATTTTAACAACCGCATGATCACGCATTCAAAATCTTTAACTTTACAGTCGATACCCCACTGCCTATGCAGTTCCAAAACTACCTTGCTGAGGGCGTCCATCTCAGCGGTACGGGAGCGTCCTCCTCGCTGGAGTCGGTCCCGCCGCTCCAGCCGTCCCTCTCTGTCTGGCGCGATTCCCAACGTCCTGGCCGCTCGAACCCGAGTGTCGGGGAGCGGTCCTGGGTTTTCGGCACCACTGTGTTGCCTCTGCGCGAGGCAGCGGCGACCCGGTTTGGAAGGGACACGACGGTTAACGTACAGACCGTTCGGGCAAGTCACTCACAACACTAGTATAGTGGACGGTGAAATGCGTTTATTTCTTGCGTGCGCTCCTTTATATAACCTCGGTGCGCTTACGTCAGCGCGGCGAAGCCGCGGGTTACAACGCTATTGGTTATCAACGTCGGAGAGGAAGGGACCCTACCTTCCCGTACACCGCGAAATCTTGCGGATGGCGTCCCTATCTGACCACAATATGTAGAGGAGGTGTTTTGTGTCAGACAACACTGACAGAGTGAAAAGAAGAATATTTTTAAATGAAAGTAGTGTATCATGCATAATATACAATGAGATAAAAAGGACACATATGATCAGAAGAGCATCTGAGTTTTTCAGAGGATGAGAGACTCATTGATGTTCCAGTGGCCCAGCCTGTTTATATTCTTTCTTCAGGGCTTCCTTGAGATGAGAGGTGACCACCAGAGGCCAAGGCCAGCCTGAGCTCTCTGTCTTGGCAGCTTTGTCTGGGAGAACCCTTGCATAAAGGGAATTTTTCAGGGGAGTATCAATTTTGGCCATGGCACCTGGAAAGATGGATGATTCTTTTCCATAGGAAGGAAAGCACAGAGCCCTTCAGTTCTCCAGGGCTGATAAGAGGCAACCCTCAGCATTCCAAGATCAGCTGGACCTGTCAGGTGGCCCCTGGGAGGCCAAACCAGCCAGACCTGTTCCATCTCCCCTTGGTTCCAAGAGGCCCTATAGTGTCACAATGTTCTCCTTGCTTCTGAGCTGTCACAATGGCCCTTTGGTTCCATGACGCCCCACAGTGTCACAATGGTCCCTGGGATCCATGGTACCCTGCAGGGTCACAATGGCCCCTTGGTTCCATGGGGCCACACAGTGTCACCATGGTCTCCACAGGAAGGAAAGCACAGAGCCCCAGTGTTTCAGGGGCTGATGAACGGCAGCCACCAGAGGCCAAGGCCAGCCAGAGCTCTCTGTCCTGGCAGCTTTCATCTGGGAGCAATGGAATAAACATCTTGGATTCCGTATCTCAGATATATGGAATTTTGGGGGCAGAATCCAATTTCAGCCATGAGCACCTGCATGGGAAGGCCAGTTCTTTCCCATAGGAAGGAAAGCACAGAGCCCCAGGATTTCCAGGGCAGATCAGAGGTGATCACCAGAGGCCAAGGTGAGCCAGGCTGTCTGTCCTGGCAGCTTTTGTAGGACCCTTGCATACAGTGAATTTTGGAGAAGTACCAATTTGGCCGTGGGTGCTTGGGCAGGAGGGATGGTTCTTTTCCATAGGAAGGAAAGCCCAGAGCCCCAGGTATTTCAGGGCACAGGGAAGAGCCCCCAACATACACATGTCAATTCAGCCAGTCAGGCCCAGCCAACCAAACCTGTTACCTGCTTCCCTTGTTTCCATGGGTCCCCACAGTGTCAAAATGATCCCTTGCTTCCATGAGGCCTTGCAGTGCCAAAATGGTTTCCTTGGTTCCATGGAGCTGCACAATGACACAGTGGCCCCTTGGTTCCATTAGGCCTCAGAGTGTCCCAATGGTCTCCATGATTCCAGATAGTCCTGCAGTGTCACAGTGGTCCCTTGGTTCTGTTGAGCTCCTCAGGATCACAATGGCCCCTGGCTGCATGAGGCCCAGCTCTGTCACACTGGCCCCTTGTGTCCATTGGGCCCTGCAGCATCACAATTGTCCCCCTTGCTTCCATGAGGCCTTGCTGTGTCACAGGGGTCTCCTTGGTACCACAGGATCACAACTGACCCTTGGTTCAATGAGGCCCTGCAGTGTCACAATGGTCTCCTTGGCTCCACAAGGTCCGGCAGAGCCCCTTGGTTCAACAAGGCCTCAAAGTTTCATAATGTTCTCCAGGATTCCGTGAGGACCCACAACGTCACAATGGACCTCTGGCTCCATTTGGTTCTCTACACTGTTCTAGAATCCTTAGTTCCATGGGGCCCTGCAGTGTCACAATGGACCCCTTGCTGAGGGCGTCCATCTCAGCGGTACGGGAGCGTCCTCCTCGCTGGAGTCGGTCCGCCACTCCACCGTCCCACTCTGTCCGGCGTGATTCCACAGTGCCA
>JADMLD010001372.1:0-66818 GCA_017589585.1 Phylloscopus whistleri
CTCTTTTTTTTTTTGCATTGAGAAGCTCCAGCTCAGCCTATCCAGGGTTCTGCCTATGAACATCCTCTTTTTTTGGGAAGCTAAATAAGAATTCTCACCTTTTGGAGATTTCTGTCCTTCCCCACGTGAGAGCTCTTTGCGTGGGCTGAATGAGCAACCCATGTCCAAATACCAAGGAATTGATGCCAACCTTCCTCTGCAAAACAGAATCAAAGCTCACCTGGAAACCCCACGTTTCCAACAGCCAGGTGCTCATTTTAAAGCAAGCTTTGCTTTTGAGACAGGGTGGATGAAAGAAGGGGAAGAGAAGGAGGAACAATCACTTGGGGAAAGGTTTCATCAGTTCAAGGGACAGGCAATTTTCCCAAACCTGTTTGTAGCCTCTCCCATCTTTTTGTGGCCCAGCATGGCAGCACCAGGATATTTGGGTGTTCCACAGGATCACACCAGCCACACTCCTGAACAAAAATACCTTTATTGGATATAGGTTTGGTTTTCATAATGAAAATTAAGAATATATTTATTGTTTTTTTCCAAAAGGGCATTTATCCGCTGATATACAAAAAGCTCTATTGACGCAAACAAAAATACAAAATTTTCCTGATTTCTTGCAGCGGGTCAGGATTCTTCCTTTTTTACAAAAAAAATAAGAAAACTTTAGAAACAGAGCTGATGTCTCTCATTTTTTTTTTTCCTGGTATTTGTCCCGGCCTCCACAACCCTGCCTCAGTCATTTTTGGTCAGAAGCAACCCATCCCAGTAAGACATGGAAAGTGGACAAATCTCTGTGTTTGCTCATCCATCCTCCTTTTTTTGGCCACATCCGTGAGTAGAAATTCTGTGGGGATGCTCCAAAGCACCAGTTCCACTCCATGCTGGATCCAAGCAAGCAGGAATATTCAGGATGACCTGGATTGCTTGGTCTGCCACGGTTCAGCTCCAGTTACCCCCCGGGAGGGCTGGGCCACGGAACATCAGGAATTATCGTGTGCCCGTGGTATTCATGGCCAATGATGGGCGTTATTAATTATTCCTGTGGGTATTGATTGATGGCAAAACAAAACTCCGCCTCCTCCCCCCGGATGGGGCTTGGTTTTCAAAGAAAAAAAAAAAAAAAATAAAGTAAAATAAAGCAGAGACCTGGAGGGCTGGAGAGAAACCCGGTCTGAGGAACCTGAGGGATGCAGAGACTAAAAAGGTGCAGAGCAAAGCCCGCGGGGCTCGGGGCCAGCGTGGGCATCCCCCCGGTGCTGCCTCTGCCTCCGCCGCCCACGGAGAACGAAGCCCGTTACCTTCACGAGTCGCTCTGGCAGGGGGTGGGAGGCACCCGCTAAAGAGAATCCGCAGCAAGACGCGCCTTGAAAATGCCCTGAAATCCTGAGTGAGCTTAAAACATCGCTTTGGGGTTTGTTTTTGTTTGTTTTAGTCTTTACCCCCCCGCGTGGTGATTCTGAGTCCGATCTCTCCCTCCCATCGCGGCCCCCCCTCCCGGAGCAGCGTTAATTAACACCCGTGGGGGGGCACGTTAATTGCGGGGCAACTACTGAAAATTAAACACTGCCTCGGAGAAGTGCAGAGGGAAGCAGGAGAGGAAGGGGATGCCGATGTGTAAAGCCTGCCGTGCACCTGGGTCGAGCATGAGGGAGCGTTGAGGGCCGGCCCGAAGGGATCCAGGGAGCCGCCGAGGCAGCCGGCGGGGCTCTCCCCGGCCGCCTTGGGCGCTGCCCCGGCGGGCGGCGGCCGCAGCCCCTGCGCCAGGATGCTCTCGATGCTGAAGCTGCGGCCCCGGAGCCGCTCTTGTGCGGCGGGGCGGCGGCGGGGGCGCCGGGGAAAGCCCCCGGGGGAAGCCGCCGTCTCCCCGCGTTGTCCCCCCGCCTCCCCCGGCGCGGCGGCCGCGCCGCCTTTGGCCCGCTTGGGCTCGACGGGGCGAGCGGGCGGCCCCGGCTGCTGCCGGCTTTAGAGTCCGGAGGGCCCGCGGAGGCTTTGGGCTTCCTCTTCCTGCGGCGGTAGTTGCCGTTCTCGAACATGTCCAGGCACCGCGGGTCCAGCGTCCAGTAGCTGCCCTTGCGGGCCGCCCCTTCTCGCGGGGCACCTTGACGAAGCAGTCGTTGAGCGAGAGGTTGTCGGAGCTGTTCTGCCAGCCCTGCTTGTTGTCGTGGTAGAAGGGAAGCGGTCCATGATGAAACTGGTAGATGCCGCTGAGCGTCACCTTCTGCTCCGGAGCTTCTTTGATGGCCATGGCGATGAGGGCGATGTAGCTGTAGGGGTTTTCTGCGGGCCTGCCGGGACATGGCCCCGCCGGGGGCGAAGCCGAGCGCGGCCGGCAGGTAAACCATGGACGGGCTGCCCAGGGAGAGGTGGCTGCCGTAGATGTGCTCATCGCCCTCGCAGCTCCGCGTCTTCCCCCTCGGAGCCCAGCAGGACGGGACGAGTCCACCGGGAGCTGTTTGTGCGAGCTCAGCTCCCAGCCCTGCCTGAAGGAGCTGGCTCTGCCTCTGTCCCTGCTTCATAGCTCTTCAAAAAAAAAAAAAAATATGGAGGGGAAAAAAAAAAAAAGTTAAATAATTGTTGTAAGTTTGCTATTATATGTTGACTTAGCGCTGGAAAATAAATTGTCTCTGATAAACAGTCGTTTGTGTTCTCAGCCCACCCACATTAATTAAAATTTCATTGCTACAAACTCCGAGCTCTCTCCACGTGTCTCGCTGGTACCAGCCAATGGTCTCCGGGTTATTCCTTCATTTGTTTATAGAATTAGTCTGTTGATAAGTCTGCCCACCCAAGTCGAATCAAGCTGTGTTTATTTGGAAAAATTTCCGGGCACCCAATATATAAACGCAGCGATCTGATGTTTGAAATCTCACGTCCACCCTTTGACGCTGTAAGCACACACAGCCGAGCAGGATGTGCACTGCTGGAGCTGGGGAGCAGCGGCCAGGGATCCCCGCAGCAAAACCGGGCCATGAAACAACACAAAAATAAAATAAAAACTTAAAAAAAATGTGAAGAAAAGGAGAGAAAGGGCTGGGTGAGGGGAGGAGGCGGAGCTGCGATGGCGAGGAAGGAAAAGGGAGGAGGGGCTCAGGTGTGGAGGGGTCTCTTTGCACCTCCCGGTGCAGGGAGCCGGTTCTTCACCCCAGGAGAGCCCCGGGGATGGGCCAAAGGGGACCCCGGTGCAGCCCCGCTCCCAGGCCGAGCAGGCAGAGACTGCAGCAAAAAGGGGAATTTTGGCAGGCCCGGGGAGGAGGGTCAGTATTTGTGAATGCGGGCCTTTGCTTTATATTATGTACTTTCCTGTTTATACCAAGGAGGGGGATTATAACAACTTTACAAGTGCACACAGCTGGCCGGTGCTTACATTAGGAATTTGTGATGCTCTTTTTCTGTATAAACGTCCAGGTTTGGGGCTGTGTTTTCTGTCTTCGGATTTATTATTTTTTTTTTTTTAATTTACTGACGTAACAGCTTTAATCCGAGGCCCCGAGGGATTCCGACGCAGTTGGAGGTGTCGCCTGTGTCCCCAAACCCCCCGCGGGTTTAGACCGGCGGGACCCCCTTGTTCTGTGGAGCATCTTTTCTCCGAGGGAGGGAAGAAAAGGCCTGAGGGGTGATCCTTTCTCCTTCAAAGAGAAATATCCCAGCAGCGCAGCTCCCACGAGCCTGCTGGGATTTTTACCTGGCGGGGGAAGAGGTAAAAACCGAGCTCCGGGGGTGTGCCCCAGCACCCTGGCCGTGCCTCCACCTCCCCATCCCCGGATTTCCCTGCAAGTTCCCCTTCTCCCGTGAGGTTTCTCGCCCGGCGTCTCCCCCCTGGAGGGAGAAGGATTTTCATCCCCGGGGGGAAACCCAGCGCGATGCTGTGGAAGCTCCGAATGGGTCCTGAAAGCTGCAAAGCACCAGCAGAGCCCGGGAGACGCAGCCGGGTGCGCGCAGGGAAGCTTCTGGGGCGGGGGTGTGGGGGTCTCCCCTCTCACTGGCTGGGAGGGGGGGAATTCACCCCTCTGACACCGCCCCTCGCCCCTGATTCCGCATCCCCCCCGCGCCCTGCGCACCCCCGCCGGCCCCCGGCAGCTGCAGCGCCCGCCCGCCGTGCCAAAACCGCCTATAAACCCCCAAATAAATAAAAAAAAAAGAGAGGTGAATGGAGGGATTTTGGGGGTCCACGCCCGGCAGCCTCCCCGGCCCTGGAGCATCCTCGCCGGGGAGGGGATGGAGCAGAGCGCGGCTGCTCTGACCCGCCCGGCGCATCCTCAGAGCAGCCGGCCGAGGGTCTTCCCCCCCTCAGCCCCCTCCCCTCCCCACCTCGGGGAGTCCCCCGCTCCTTGAGCCACTCCAGGCACGGATTAGTAAAACAATAAATACTCGCGTGTAGGGCGGGAGACAGTCACACGGGCTCCCGCTCTCTCCCTGAGCTCCCTCCCCCAGGAAAACTCTTCCTTCCTCCCTCGTTTTCCCCTCTTGGCGGTGGGAAATCCTGGGAGGCGGGGATGCGGCTTTTCCTCTCCGTTCCTGCTTCCCGGCTCATGCGCTGCGCGTTATCCCTGTGTTATCCCTTCCCTGCCGGAGCTCTTCAGCTGCGTTATCCGCACGGGATCAGCCTCCGAGAGGTTCTTGTTGATGTTGTCGGTACCGTCGCTCTTTCCCTAAACAGAAAAAACAAACAAACACCGCGGAGCCGGCGATGGAGGCGCTCCCGGCTGGGTTTCCCCTCCTTCTCCAGCTGACGAGCCCCTTTTAAAGCGGCAGCGAGGAGAGGTCCCGCCCGGAGCCCCCGGCGGGAGCAGGGCGCGAATGAGCTCTCCCCGTTCCTGCTGCATCCCGGGAAAGCGGGGGAAGAAAGGGTGGAAATCAGCGCTCCGCAATCGGTGCGACCAAGGGTGGGGGGGAGCGGGGTGTAAATCAGTGATTCCCGCTCCTGCTGCATCCCGGGATGGAGGAGCGGGGTGTAAATCAGTGATTCCCGCTCCTGCTGCATCCTGGGATGGAGGAGCGGGGTGTAAATCAGTGGTTCCCGCTCCTGCTGCACCCCGGGATGGAGGAGCGGGGTGTAAATCAGTGATTCCCATTCCTGCTGCACCCTGGGGTGGAGGAGCGGGATGTAAATCAGTGATTCCCGCTCCTGCTGCGTCCCGGGATGTAAATCAGTGATTCTCGCTCCTGCTGTATCCCGGGATGGAGGAGAGGGGTGTAAATCAGTGATTCCCGCTCCTGTTGCACCCCGGGGTGTGAATCAGTGATTCCCATTCCTGCTGCACCCCGGGATGGAAAACCGGGATGTAAATCAGAGATTCCCACTCCTGCTGCGTCCCGGGATGTAAATCAGTGATTCTCGCTCCTGCTGCATCCCGGGATGGAGGAGCGGGATGTAAATCAGTGATTCCCATTCCTGCTGCACCCTGGGGTGGAGGAGCGGGATGTAAATCAGTGATTCTCGCTCCTGCTGCGTCCCGGGATGTAAATCAGTGATTCCCATTCCTGCTGCGTCCCGGGATGTAAATCAGTGATTCCCGCTCCTGCTACATCTCGGGATGTAAATCAGTGATTCCCATTCCTTCTGCACCCCGGGATGGAGGAGAGGGGTGTAAATCAGAGATTCCCGCTCCTGCTGCACCCCGGGATGTAAATCAGTGATTCCCGCTCCTGCTGCAGCCCGGGATGGAGGAGAGGGGTGTAAATCAGATTCCCGCTCCTGCTGCATCCCGGAATGTAAATCAGTGATTCCCACTCCTGCTGCACCCTGGGGCGGAGGAGCGGGGTGTAAATCAGTGATTCCCACTTCTGCTGCGTACCAGTCTTGGGGGTAAGAAGGGCTGTAAATTAGAGCTCCCCTTTCCTGCTGCATCCCGGCATGGAGGAGAGTGGGAGTGTAAATCAGTTCTCCCCATTCCTGCTGCATCCCAGTCTTGAGGGGAAGAAGGGGTCTGAACCAGAATTCCCCATTCCTGATCCATCCCGGGAAGTGGGGAAGAAGGGATGTAAATCATTGTCACCATTCCTGCTGCCTGCCGGGATGGGGGGAGCAGGGCAAAACTCAGAGCTCCCCACTCCTGCTGCATCACAGCCTGGGGAGCAGGAAGGGTGTAAATCAGAGCTCCCCACCCCTGCTGCGGGAAATGGGGGAAGAGAGGGTGGGAATCAGTGATCCCCACTCAGCCTGAGTCCTGCCCGCGGGAATGGGGGTGTGAACAGTGCTCCCCATTCCTGCAGCATCGCGGGAAATGAGGGAAACAGGGCAAAAACCAGAGCTCGCAACTGCTGCTGCATGCCAGCCTGAGGGGAGCGGGAATGGGAATCTGAGCTCCCCGTTCCTGCTGCATCCCGGCCCGGGCTCCCTCAGGAATGCAATCAGAGCTCCTCAATTCTGCTGCATCCCGGCCTGGGCTCCCTCAGGAGTGGAATCAGAGCTCCCCGTTCCTGCTGCACCCCGGCCCCCTCAGGAATGGGAACCTGAGCTCCCCGTTCCTGCTGCACCCCGGCTCCCTCAGGAATGGGATCAGAGCTCCCCGTTCCCGCTGCAGCCCGGCTCCCTCAGGAATGGGATCAGAGCTCCCCGTTCCTGCTGCACCCCGGCTCCCTCAGGAATGTCAGTCAGAGCTCCCCGTTCCCGCTGCACCCCGGCTCCCTCAGGAATGGGAACCTGAGCTCCCCGTTCCTGCTGCACCCCGGCTCCCTCAGGAATGTCAATCAGAGCTCCCCGTTCCCGCTGCACCCCGGCTCCCTCAGGAATGTCAGTCAGAGCTCCCCGTTCCCGCTGCACCCCGGCTCCCTCAGGAATGGGAACCAGAGCTCCCCGTTCCTGCTGCGGCCCGGCTCCCTCAGGAATGAGCTCCCGGCAGGAGCTGCCCGCCCCCGGCCCAGGCGCTGCCCCGGTGCGGGCTCTCTCGGTTCTGCCCCGGGGTGAGGGATGTGTTTCCTTCTCTCCCGGCCTGCCAGCGCCAGGTACGGATTTCCTGCGAAGTCCCTTCGAGAATGACGGGAGAGCTCGTGGCCTTCCCCAAAACCCTCTTGGCCGGCGCCTTCCCGCGACCTCTGGGGAAGGTGGGACGGATGGGGAGGGACGGGACAGCCCGTGCTGGGCTCTGCGGGGGCCGGGGGGATTCCTGAAGGGAATGCGTTTCACCCGGGGCCTGGAGCACCAGGGGAACGCTCCCCTGACTGGGCTGTGAGGACGAGATGGAAAACCGCCGGCTCTTCTCCCCAAAACCGAAACTATTTGGGCTTTTGGTTTGCAAACCTGCTAGTGAAGAGCAATACAAGGAAAAAAAAATAAATAAATAAACCCATCCACCATCGTCATCCTCTTCCCGGAGCCACCCCGAGCCCCAGCCCGGGGCCACCGGCCTCGCAGCAGCATCAGCCGGTCCCCCGGGGCCAAGCCCGGCCCCTGACCTGCGGGGAGAGGGCTCTGGGGGGCTTCTGCTGCTCCTCCGAGGGGCTGCAGAGCCAAACCTGCTCATGGCTGCCTTCCAGAGCTACCCCGGGCCTTCCTCCTCCCTCCACTCCATCCTTCCTTCCCCTCTGCTCCGGCCAGGCTGGAGTCACCTGTCGCGACAGAGCCCGATCGCGTTATCGAGCTCCCAGTGGCGGCTTTTAAAGAGAGTCACCAAGGGATCCCTGCACGGGGCTGTCACCTCTCCTGAGACACCAGCCCACCCCAAATGGATCTCCTGTGACACCAGCCCACCCCAAAGGGCTCTGCTGATACGCCAGCCCACCCCAAATGGATCTCCTGAGACACCAGCCCACCCCAAAGGATCTCCTGAGGCACCAGCCCACCCCAAAGGGCTCTGCTCTGACACCAGCCCACCCCAAAAGGATCTCCTGAGACACCAGCCCACCCCAAAAGGTTCTGTTCTGACACCAGCCCACCCCAAATGGATCTGAGACACCAGCCCACCCCAAAAGGATCTCCTGAGGCACCAGCCCACCCCAAATGGATCTCCTGAGGCACCAGCCCACCCCAAAATGCTCCCCGTGAGGTGCTGGCGGTGACTGGGGACGGGGGACAGGGACAGGGCAGGGCACAGCAAAGGGACGATGCTCCAGGAGCTCCGCAGAGCTCGGGACGAGAGGACGGGAGCGGCGCAGATCCCGTGCGGGAGAGCCCCGCCGGGGCGAGGTGGGGAAATAAACCCCAAAAAGGAGTTTTTTGGGGGGGACAGGGGGTGCCAGGAACTGTCCAGCAGCAGCGAGGGGGAGGCTGCAGAGCCCCGGGGGGGTCCCGGATCCCGGTACCTCCCCTGCCGGAGGAAAAGGGTCCCCAGCGCCCCGGGGGGAAGGTGTGGGAGCAGCGAAAATCCCGGGATTTCTCATCTCGTGTGGGAAAAGCCACGGCAGGCACCTGACTTCAGCCAGCTCCCCCCACAGCATCCCCGGAATCCACGCAGGAAAAAAAAAAAAAAAAAAAAAATCAAAATTCCCTGGGGAAGAGTCTGGACGGGAGAAGAATTCTTTCCCAATTCGTATTTTTCCCCCTTTTTCCTTCTATTTATTTTCTTTTTGCCATTTTACTCCCTTTATTTGCTTGTTTTTTGTGTGGTTTGTTTTGTTTTGTTTTGTTTTGGGTTTTTTTTTTATTTTTTTTATCTTTTACACTCTGTATTTTCTCTTATGAAGAGAGCACTTTGACTTTTATTTCATTAAAAAAAATAAAAAAAAAAAGAAGAAGGAAATACAAAATTAAATAAAAGGCGCCCTCTGAGAGCCAGGAAAAAACGGCAGGGAGTTGGGTTGGTTTTTTTTACAAGAATGTTCTTTAAAACACAGATCAAGCGAGGCTCAGGCATTTTTTTCTCATTGAAATCGAGAGTTTCGGTGCTTTTTGGCAGCTTTCGAGCGCAGGCGAAATCTAACCGGTCAAAAGCAATTTAGATCATCGACTTCAACAACCTGACGTGGGCATAGCTCCTCCCGAACCCAAAAAAAAAGGGGATTTGAGGGGCACGGTTGGGATTTATCCCCTGGAAGTGCGGGATGGACGGGATTTTACAGCTGGGAAAGCAGCCTGGCTCCAGAGAGCTGGGTTTGAAAAGTTCCACAGAGCTCCTAAACTCTGCTTTAGGCTTTGCCCAGGATTGCTAAACCCGGATTAAAGCCCTGGATTAAAGCTGCTCGAACAGGTTCAAGGATGATTTGGGGAAAGGCGGAATATCTGGAAGTGCCCGGCCTCTCGAGCAAGAGCTTGGAGAGATAAAAAAACTGATAAAAAGTTAAAATCGGCCAATGCTTCAAACAAGAGAGGATTTCAAACCCGAAATGGTTCTCGAGTGAACTTTCCACCTTTCCAAGGCTCCGCAGGCGAGGCCGGGTTTCAGTGATCGCTCTCACTCCCCAGGCACTCGGGATTCCTTTTCCAGAAAACCAAAGAAATCAATAAAATTGGGGGTTTTAGGAGGGGGTTGTTTTCTGCAAGGACGGGGCGAGAGGAGCAGAAATTCCCCTCCCTCCTGGTTTTCCCTGGGAAAGCTCCCGAAATTTCACGCTGGCAGGAATTCGGGATTGAGGGGGCTTTTCCCTTCCCTTTTTCGTGGTTTTTCCTTTCCCCCCCCACCCCTTCCCCGGTTGTACAATTCCAGCTCTTGACGCGAATTCGACTTTCCCTGCAAGAAAGAACCCTCAGAAAGCTTCAGGAAAACCACTTTGTTTTTTTAAAAACAACCACGATTTTCGCGTGAGGGAAAGGTGAAAGGAGAAAAAAAAAAAACCCCAAAACCTGCAAAAAAAAAACCACCCCGGTTTATACACAGAGAAGCGCCAGACTTGGAGCAGAAAAAAACCAGCACGGATTTATTTTAAGGTAAGTACAACAATTAGGACCACATAAGACAAACGAACTTTGAAGCAGGTTAAAGCAAAAAAAAAAAAAAAAAAAAAAAAGAAAAAGTCCTTAGGAATGGTAAAGGTGAAATCTATTATACAAAACATCACACGTCGTAAATAATAATAAAAAAGTATCAGATACTTTGTCTATTTTTTTCCTTAAAAAAAAAAATCCACCAGCAAAAAAAATAAATTATTTCCTCGTCTTGCGAAAAAGAACAGCTCTAAAACGAAAGAAAAAATCTATTGCATAATTGTACACAGAAAAAAGAAGAAGAAGAAGAAATCACTTGTCATTAATTTGGAAGTTAGGAACCGTCGGGCGAGACAAAAAACAATCCAGTGAACTCAACTTTAAATATTATATTAATGGCTCTGAAAATCAGCCTGATTAGAAATCCACATATTTTTTACAGCACAACAGAGAACTCAAAAAAAAAAAAAATACCCAGGACATATATTTATATATATATTTATAAACTTTTTTTTTTCCTTTTAAAACGTATAAATGGTCGCTGTGATATTGGTCCATAACTTATTCTTCTGAGACCCCCCTATACTTTAGCATATAAAATTTGCCACTTTTAGATAGACATATATATATATAATTTTTTTAACCTTTTTCTTTTCTTTCCTTTTTTTTGTTTTCTTTTTTCTTTTATTTTTTCAAATGAGAGATTGAGAGATTTCCCCCCCCCCCCCGTTTTTGTTTTTTTAATTTTCAAGTAAAACATACTTGTCCAGAATTCAAGGAGGCCCCAAAACCGAGGCTTTTTTTTGGGGGATCTTCAAACTCTGCGGCCGCAAAGCCCGGGGGGGGGGGAAGCCGTCAGATTTATTTGTATTGCGTGGGTTTATTTCTCCCGATCTTTTTTCTTTTAATAATTATCAATAATAATATTTTTAAGCGGAGGTGGGGGGGGGGAGCTGGCGGCTACTCAGTACTTAGTGCAGTCGTAGGAGTAAGGGGCGGCGTGGCGATAGAGGGAGGGCGCGGATCTGTAGGGGATCTGACAGGCGGAGTTGCTGCTCACCTGGTGCTCGCTCAGCGCCGCGCTCTCCATCCCCAGCCGGTGCGACGCGAACATCTCCCGCACGTTGGGAAAAGTCTGCTGCTGCGAGCCGAAAGCGTGCCCGGGCAGGTGGCTCAGCTCAGCGCCGTGGTTCAGGTACCAAGAAGCCGCCGCTTGTCCCCCTCCGCTTCCTCCTCCACCTCCTCCTCCTCCTCCGTGAGGATGATGCCCGGTGCCCAGCGCTCCGTCCTGCCCCGCGGGCAAGCCCAGCGTGCCCAGAGGCGACGGGGCGCTGGGATGCTCGGCCAGCCCGTCCTCCAGCGGGGCGCACATGTGGGCCGGCCTGTCGCCGCTGTAGAGGCTCATGGCCCGCATGCTGCAGTGGTAGCTCCCACTAGTGTCCAGCGCCTGGCCGCTGCACGCCGCGCCGTAACCCGACGGCTGCCCCGCCGGGTAACCCCCCAGAGCCAGCCCGGAGCCGCCCGTCCGGCCCGAGGAGGAGGAGGAGGAGGCGGCGGCACTCACCGGGCTCAGCTCCCCCGCCGGGGAAGTCCGCAGGGTGATGATGCTCTCCACGCTGAAGCCCGGCAGCCCGTTGCCGGCCGGGTGATGCTCGGGCAAGGAGGCGTCCGGAGAGGCGGCGGCGGGCGAGGCGGCGCTGCGGGGGCTGTCCCGCAGGGCCCCGCCGCTGGCCGGGCTCAGCGTCTCCACCTTGGTGATCACGGGCAGCTCGGGGGACGCCGTCTCGCTCTTGATCACCACTTTCTTCTCGGAGGCCGGCGCCGAGGCGGAGGAAGAGGAAGAGGAGGAGGAGGCTTCCTTGGGGAGGTCGGCGCCGGGCAGCCCGGGGGGCTTGGGCTGCTCCTTCAGCAGCCGCTCCCGGGCCTCCTCTTTCTCCTTGGAGACGTCCTTCTTCTTGAAGCGTCTCCGGCGGCGCAGGAAGCTGCCGTTCTCGAACATGTTGTACGAGTCGGGGTCCAGCGTCCAGTAGCTGCCCTTGCCCGGCTTCTTGTCGTCGCGGGGCACCTTGACGAAGCACTCGTTGAGCGAGAGGTTGTGGCGGATGCTGTTCTGCCAGCCCTGCTTGTTCTCTCGGTAGAAGGGGAAGCGGTCCATGATGAACTGGTAAATCCCATTGAGCGTGATCTTCTTGTCGGGGGCGTTCTGGATGGCCATGGTGATGAGGGCGATGTAGCTGTAGGGCGGCTTCACCAGGTCCTTGGGGGCGGCGGGTTGGTGCGGGTGGTAGGGGCCGTAGGAGCGCCCCATGCCCGCCGCGTACTGCTCGGCGTGGCCCGAATAGACGCTCATGGGGTTGCCCATGCCGCCGTACGTCCCGGCGGCCCGGTAGTAGTTCTGCTCGCTTAAATACGGCACCACTCCCAAAGCGTTGGGGTCCGAGACGGAGTAGCGAGCCTGCATCATGGAGAAGGGGCTGCCCGCGGCCGCGCAGGCGAGGAGGAAGAGGAGGACGGTGGAAGGGCCTCGCCCCCCCGGTCCGGGACCCCCTCCGCGGAGAAGGGAGAGAGGGAGAGAGCGGGAGAGAGAGAGAGATAGAGAGTCTCGGAGCCGAGCTAAATCCCAGCGTGTCCTCTAGCAGCGGCACCGCAGCGGCATCCTCCGGGTCGCCGGGGGCAGGGTGGTCTCTGGCGGCCTCTCCCTCCCTCTCTATGACTGTGATTCTGGTACACACGCCTGAGGCCCGCGGCGGGCACTGCTGCGGGGAGCTGGGCTGGGTAAGGGGGGGGGCCTGTTCTCGCAGGAAAAAAGGGAATTTAAAAAAAAAAAAAAAGGCAAAACAAAAACAAAACTAAAACGAAGAATAAAAAAAAAAAAAAAAGAAAAAAATTAAAAAGAAAAAGAAGGAAAAAGCAGCCTTGCAGAAAAACCCCCAGTCCTTGTCACAACAGCGGCCCGAAGCGTTCCGGAGCCCCCGGAGGGGTGCGGGAGCCGCCGGAGCTCCCTCCCGGCCGCGCTGCGCAGCTTCAAAACTCGCCCCGCGCCGCCGCCGCGCTTTTACTCCCCGCTGGCCCCGCCCCCCGCCGCGCCCGCCGGCCAATGGCAGCGCGGGACGCCGCGGCCGCAGCCAATGGCAGCGCGTGGAACGCGGCGGCGCTGGCGGGCGGCCCCCGCGCGCTCCCGGGCCGGGCCGGGCCCCGCGCCCCCTCAGCACCGGCCCGAACGATTTCGCCCCAAAAAGCCGCCCCGAGCCGGCCGGGGGGGATCTGAGGGGGATCTGAGGGGATCTGCCCGCTGCCCGTCTCACGGCTAACTTAAAAACAGCGGAGTTTTCAAGCGGTTTTTATGCGGGCAGGTTGATAGCGGGGCCGGCGGGTCGCGTCACGGTGTGCCCGGTGTCTGTCACGGTGTGCCCGGTGTCTGTCACGGTGTGCCCGGTGTCACGGTGTGCCCGTGCCAGGCCCCCTCCTAACTTCGCATTTTTTTTTTAATATATCGCAGCGAAATTCTCGGGAGACGCCGCTGGGTGCTCGCCCGGCGGCGGTGACATCGCCTCGGCCCCGCTGGCGCCGTCGCTGCGGGTCCGGAGGTTTCTCTGCCGCTTTTGGGGGAGTTTGGGGATATTTTGTCATTATAGGAAAAAAAAAAAAAAAAGCAACAAAACTGACAAAAAAAAAAAAAAAACCCGAGAGCGCGCTTAAGGGTTTATTTATTTTATTTTATTTTTTTATTTTTTTCGTTCCGGGCATTGAGGTGGATTTTCTTGTGCCTGTGAAATCCGCCCCTCTGCCTTCTCCCTAATGAGTTCATTAGAGGCAATCAGAGTTGGGACAATTAGGGACGCATGGTGACCAAGTGTAAACTCAAGTGTTTGGGGGGAAACCGCTGCGAATTGTTCCGTTCCACCCCAGAGAAGAGTGGATCCGACGGGCGAAAGAAGCGAGGTGGGAAAGCAGCGATTTCCCCGCTCCGAAGGGAGAAAAAAAAAATAAAAAAAAAAAAAATCAGAATATATCTATAATTAAAAATAACGCCGCGAAGTCGATCGAGATAAGGTGGAAATGAATTCGCTGTCGCTTCGGCCGCGGTCCTGCCCGCCGCCTCCCCCCGAGCCTGGCTGCTGCCGCTCTGTGATTTTGGGGTTTCTTCCACTGTAATTCCGCCCTGCCCTCCTTGCAATTTGTGTGGTTTCGTAAGGCTTTAAACAAAGATTTTTTTTTTTTTTCCCCCAAAAAAGTCGGGCTGGGATTTTTGGCTGCTGGGACCGAGGGTCCCTTTCCCAGCCGGAGGATGAGACCGCAGCCGTGGGAACCTTAATTACCGGAGATTTTCTTAATAAGAAAGGAAACGATTTTATGCGATAACCGAGGGGAGGGGGAAAAATTAAATTATGAGGCAGCTCCTCTGCAAGGAGGGATGGTTAGTAAACGATCTGCGATGGAAAAAAATCGATTGGAGGTCTCGCCGGGCGCTTCAAAATCGTTGTTTAATTTTGAGGGAAATGATTTTGAATGTTCGGGAAGGGTTTCGCCCACCGAGAAAATGTCCGGGGATATTTTGTTTGGGGAAACAAGAAGTGAATTCAGCGAGATAAGCTGATACTTTTCATGTAAATGTATGACCATAAGAAAAAACTTTTTTTTCTTTTTTTTCTTTTTTTTTCTTTTTTTTTCTTTTTTTTTAATAATTAAATAACGACTTCACACTTTAATGTTCGGTTTTCAGATAAATCACATTTCTCCTAACAACTTGGGCCGTGTCTTAGCGTACATGTGATTTCTTTAACGATATCAGCTTATAAAATGCAGGAATTTTTTAAATGCAGAGCTTGAGCAAAGCCACCGCCGCGGTGTCCCAGTGCTGTCCTTTCCTGGAAGCCTTGGAGAAATATCCTCGATGGAATCTTACCTCTCTGGGCTGAAAACTCTGCCGAGTTGAATTTCTACAGAACCCCCAGAAGCAGCAGAAGTTCTGGGCACCGAGCAGAGGCTGAACCAGCGGGCTCGGAAAAGCCCAAAATTCGAATGGCTTGAAGGAAAAAAAAAAAAAAAATTAAAAAATCAGTATTATGAAAAATACGGGGTGGGGGGAGAGCGGAGAGAGGAGCCCCTTGGAGGAGGAGAGCGGGGCCCGCTTGGAAACGCGGAGTTCCCCCCGCGGGGCTCCCTTCGCCCGCTTCTCCGGGGGAGCCGCCGCTTTTCGTCTGGCAGCCTTTACCGGCAGCGGCAGCGGAGCTTTCGCAGCGCTCGGGGCGCCCCGGGGGCAGTTCCCGAGTCCGCTCCCCCGGCCACTCCGGGGCCGTTCCTGGTGCCGCTCCGGGGCCATTCCCGGGCTCTTCCCGGGACTGCCCCCGGTGCCGCTCCGGGGCCGTTCCCGGGCCGATCCCGGTGTCATTTCTGGCTGTCCCCGAACCGCCCCGGTGCCGGTGCCGTTCCCGGTGTCATTCCCCGGCCGTTCCCGGACGGTTCTCGGTGTCGTTCCCGGTCCGTTCCCGGTGCCACTCCTGGGCTGTTCCCGGTGCCATTCCCGGTGCCATTCCCGGTGCCATTCCCGGGCCGTTCCCGGTGCCGTTCCCGGTGCCATTCCCGGGGCCATTCCCAGGCTCTTCTCGGTTCGTTCCCGGTGCCATTCCCGGTCCGTTCCCGGTACCATTCCCGGTCCGTTCCCGGTCCATTCCCGGTCCGTTCCCGGGGCCGCTCCGGTCTCACCTGCCCGCGGGGGCTCCGCGCGGCGTGTGTCGCCCCCCAGGGGACACGGCGGGGACTGCAGCGCCCCGGGCGCGGGGGACAGAGGGACAGAGGGACAGAGATGGGGACAGAGGGACAGAGACGGGGACAGCGAGGGAATGAGCAGGGAAAGAGGGAAGGGGAGAAAGTGCGGGAGAGGGGATGGCTGGAGAAAATCAGTGGGCAGAGGGAGAGGAAAAGTAGGGAAGAAACAGAGAAAAGGAAAGAGAGGAAGGAAGAGATGAAGGAGGGAAAGAGTGAGGGGGGAAAGGGAAGGAAGGAAGGAAGGAAGGAAGGAAGGAAGGAAGGAAGGAAGGAAGGAAGGAAGGAAGGAAGGAAGGAAGGAAGGAAGGAAGGAAGGAAGGAAGGAAGGAAGGAAGGAAGGAAGGAAGGAAGGAAGGAAGGGAGGAAGAGAGGGAGGGAGGGAGGGAGGGAGGGAGGGAGGGAGGAAGGAAGGAAGGAAGGAAGGAAGGAAGGAAGGAAGGAAGGAAGGAAGGAAGGAAGGAAGGAAGGAAGGAAGGAAGGAAGGAAGGAAGGAAGGAAGGAAGGAAGGAAGGAAGGAAGGAAGGAAGGAAGGAAGGAAGGAAGGAAGGAAGGAAGGAAGGAAGGAAGGAAGGAAGGAAGGAAGGAAGGAATTCCATCCCAATTTTCCAGACATTGCTGGGCTCAAACAGGACAGCCCAGGCCAGCCCCACATGCCTTAAGGTGCCTCCTTCACCAGGTTATTTCATAAACACAACAATTCGCTCCTGCACTCTTTATTCACACATGGAAATCCACACTCCTTTCATTAACGAAAACTTCATTAAAATTTCTTCCCTTTAAAATTTGTAGCCTTTTGAAAGTTTTCACTGTCGAAGCCCAAGCAGAGCATTATTGCCGGTTTAAAGCTCCTTTTTGGGTATATTTGGGCTGATTTTCATGGATGCCCTGTCATGTTCAGCCTGCAGTTCCAAGGAATGATTCCTGCAGCACAAGGAGTTTTCTTTCTTCATTTTTCCCAGGGTTTGGATTCATCTGATTCATCTGTCCCTCCCTCTTTTTAGGTGTTTTCACAAGTTGTGGGTGTTTGTTTCAAAATCCCAGATCCTTTTTTAACCTCTTTCACTGAAACATTTGATTCAGCTCGGTAAAAATGGATTTTAGAAGTGATTCAAGCACATCCAAAGATTGATTTAATTTATAAAGATGTGGTGGCCTTGTCTTCCTCCCAAAGAAAAGAGCTTTCCCTGTGCCATCTGTATGAGCTGCTCCAGGCTGCAGTGACAGAGAAGACCCTGCAAAAAGAATTTGGGGCAAATTTCAGCCTTGTGGCGACAAAGCAGAGACTTCAACCAACAGGAAAAAAATGCCACCTATCAGCAAACTCCTCATTGTTTTTTAAGGCAAACCACCCTGATTTATAGAAAACAGCTCAGGCCCCTCTTTCCTGGAAGCAAAGAGGGAATCACACAGAATCACAGAATCTCCAGGTTGGAGAGACCTCAAGATCATCAAGTCCAACCCAGCTCTAACACCTCAACCAGACCATGGCACCCAGAGCCACATCCAGGCTCTTGTTAAACACACCCAGGGATGGTGACTGCACCACCTCCCCGGGCAGGCCATTCCAGCACTTTATCACTCTTTCTGTGAAAAACTTTTTTCTAATATCCAACCTGTACTTCCCTTGACGCAGCTTGAGGCTGTGTCCTCTGGTTCTGTCAGTGCTGCCTGGAGAAAGAGACCAACCCCCAGCTGACCACAACCACCCCTCAGGAAGTTGTAGAGAGTGATAAGGTCACCCCTGAGTCTCCTCCTCTCCGGGCTAAACAACCCCAGCTCCCTCAGTCGTTCCTCACAGGGTTTGTGTTCCAAGCCCCTCAGCAGCCCCGTTGCCTCCTCTGGACACGCTCAAGCATCTCAATGTCCATCCTAAACTGAGGAGCCCAAAACTGGACACAACACTCGAGGTGTGGCCTGACCAGTGCCGAGTACAGGGGAAGGAACAGCTTTGCTGAGCCTGGTTGGAGGGAGATGTAGGCGGTCTAGAAAGATCTCAGCCCTGCTTGATTGTTAATGGATTAATTACCAGCACTGCTCTGCCTCCCTTGGGGTGGGGACGAGTCCCAGCTGGGGTGGGGACATTGGGTGACAGCGGCCAGGCAGTGCTGGCACAGCCACAACCCCACCAACTGCTCACCCCAGGCTGGATCCCCAGCTCCCCGCAGGGACGGCGCAGTCGCCGGGAGTTTTTCCGAATGAGCTCCAAACACCTCGGCCCGGCTCCGCATGGGTGGTCTGCCGTGCCTGGAAGGATTCCCACCGGCTCCAGCAAAGGCTCTTCCCAAACCCCAGACCTCCAAACCTTTTTTTTTTTTTAATTATTATTATTATTTTTTGGATGCTCACAAGCGAAGAGGCGAAGCCTTCGGCATTAACCCGAACTTGGGAATCGCGCGGAGCCGGAGGGAGGAAAGAGAGCTCAAAGACAGAGTCTTGGCCTTTGTGGAGAAACAAAAAAACCTTCTCAAAAAGGAGTTTGCATCTGCCCAGCTCCATCTGCCACGGCTCAGGGAGGAGCAGCCGGATTTGTTCCGCTTTTTTTTTGGGGTTGGCACAGCCGGGGCTCTGAGAGGGGACGAGGACCCTCAGCACACAAGGCAAGCACGAGCTCTGGAGGCATTTCCCCCCTTCCCGCCAGGCTTTTAAAATAAACCTTGATTTATTTTTTTATTTATTTTTTTTTTTTATTTATTTTTTTTATTCATTGTTCCCATGACCCCTCCATCCCGCCCCGCTTCAGGAATGTCGGGATTCTCAACGCCCTCCCTCTTCTTGGGGTGGTTTTAGCAGAATATGCTAATTCTATAAATAATAAATGGTGCAAATGAATCATTTATTAGCCAATTAAAGGCCAGCAAGAAGTGAACTTTCGGGAAGCCGGCAGACTGGGGAACCCACGTAGAGGCTGGGTGTTGTTTTATTCGCCACCAGCCAATTTTAAATGGAAAAGTAATTAACGTGAGGGACTATTTTACAAAAAGCGGGGTGGGTTTTTACCCCCAGGCCATAAGACGTGATGGAAAGCCCGCGGTATTTGTACAATGCGGGCGAAAAATCTCACATTAATGCCTTTTTTATATATAATTACAGAAACAAATCGGGCCCTGAGCGGCCTCTCCTCACCCTGTTCCCCCAACTTCGCCTTCGAGGCGTTTTGAGCCCTCAGCGCCGCCGTAGCCGCCGCGCGCGCGCGCGCCGGAGGGGGCGTGGCAACGCGGAGGCCCCGCCCCTCAGCGCCGACACGGGGGCGTGGCCTGGGCGGCAGTTACGTCACTGTGGGGAGAGGCGGGAGTATAGGGAGGGCGTGGTGGTGACGTCATAGCCGAGGAGAGAGTGGGCGGGGCTGCGGTGACGTCACGGCGCGGCGGAGGGAGCGGGAATGCGGGGAGGGGATGGCGGTGACGTCACGGCGGGCGGGCGAGGGCGGCGATGGCGGTGACGTCACGGCGGGGGGGGCGAGGGCGGCGATGGCGGGGCCGGGCCGGCCGCTCCCGGCGCTGCCCTCGGGGCCCCTCTCCAAGTGGGACATCCGGGAGAAGGTGTGGGAGCACCTGGAGGCCTCGGGCCTGGCCGAGTTCCCGCGGCCCGTGCGCGGCCGCATCCCCAACTTCAAGGTACGGCGGCTGCCGGCTCCTCCTGCGGCTCCTTCCCTGCCCCGCCTCGGGCTCTGCCCGCTCGGCAGCCCAGGCCGGGAGCGGCCCTCAGTTTCCCCCCAGTTCCCCTTCAGCTTCCTGGGCCAGCGTCTCGCAGCCCTCGAAGGAAAGAAAACAAAACCGCCTCGTCAATTACCGAGACACAGAATGGTTTGAATTGGAAGGGAACTTAAAGCCCATTCGGCAGGGACACCTTCCACTATCCCAGCTTGCTTCAAGCCCTGTCCAGCCTGGCCTTGGACATTTCCAGGGATTAAGAGAAAATTAACAGCCCCTCAATTAAAAATCTGCGGAAATCTGCCTCTCTAGAGGGTGAAAGGCTCTAAATTGCCCATCTCTGCTGCGGGCTCCTCGGTGATCCGGTATTTTATGCGAGCAGGGCGCCTCCCATGCTGCCACGAGGCTTCTGGGCTTGCAGGAGTTCCGGGCTGCCCGTAGAGTAAAAATAAACCCCGATGCTCCCCAGAGGAACGCCCGCTTCCTAACGCTGGAAGTAAGTGAAAAACCCTTCTCCTCTGGGCTCCTTCCCTTCTCTCAGGGCTCTCTGCAGGCCTGCAGCTCTCTCGGGGAGCTGGCTGTGTTCAGGAGAGCCGGGGAGGTGAAGGTGGATCCTGACAAACCCCTGGAAGGCGCGCGGCTGGCGGCTCTGCAGGTAAGGGCGCCTCGGCGGGATGGTTCGGCTTCGTCTGCCTTGAGAATCCGACCCGTTGTTTCTGGGAGCTCTAAATCCGTGAAGCTGCTGGCTTTCTCATTTAATGTTTGCTCCCAGGAGGAGCTGGGAGGGGGCAGCAGGGCCTGGCATTGCATCTTCAAGGGGTTTCATGTGGTTCATTTGTGGACCTTGACAGACTTAGATTGGAAGGGATTTGAAAGATAATTCGGTTCCAACCTCCTGCCATGAGCAGGGACACCTTCCTCTATCCCAGGCTGCTCCCAGCCCTGTCCAGCCTGGCCTTGGACACTGCCAGGGATCCAGGGGCAGCCACAGCTGCTCTGGGCACCTGTGCCAGGGCCTGCCCACCCTCACAGGGAGAAATTTCTCCCCAATATCCAACCTAACCCTGCCCTTTGTCAGTTTGAAACTATCATCTCTTATAAAGCTATTTAGAGACATGTCTTTAAAGGAGGGGTTGTCATTAAGGTATGTCCTCAAATATCTTCAAATGTATGTCTGATTATTTCTTCAATTTTCTTCAATTTTTCTTCTTATTTCTTATCTTATTCTATTATTTCTTATTCTATTATTTCTTCTTATTTTGCTTATTTCTTCCTATTTCTTCTTATTCTTTCTTATTTCTTCTTATTCCTTCTGATTCCTTCTGATTCCTTATTTCTTCTTTTCTTCTTATTCTTTCCTATTTCTTCTTATTCTTATTTCTTCTTATTCTTATTTTTTCTTATTCTTATTTCTTCTTATTCTTATTTCTTTTTATTCTTATTTCTTCTTATTCTTTCTTATTTATTCTTATGCTTTCTTATTTCTTCTTATTTTTTCTTATTCCTTCTTTTTATGGAATTTTCCTGTATTGGAGGAAGTTAATCTTCCAAGCACTACACAATCAAAGACACTAACACACAAATCAAATACTTGGCCACGTAGTTGTTACTGTGTGACAATAAATCTGTTTTTTCAGTGTAAAGTGAAACCTTTTCACGTGGTTCCCCCAGGCAAGGAAAACTCTGCTGGTTCCCACTCCACGCCTGAGGACTGGGCTGTTCAACAGGATTGTTCCCCCTCCAGGTGCAACCAAGGAGATCCTGAGGAGATGTGCCACCTCTCAGGTGGGACTGAGGGATGAGGGAGGGCTGGATTAACTTGAAAAAACCTGAAATACCTTCCTGTTAGGATGTTATTCCCGGGTTTGTGTACACAACTGCCACTGATAATATTGAAATCAGGAGAAAGTTTTAGTCTTAGCAGGATGGGATTGGGTTTCTCAGTGTTTTTTGGAAAATCATGAGTGACTTGAGGTGAGTGTGATGGTTTCATCACTCCCTGTATTTTATGTGACTAGGAGAACATAAAGAGGAAAACAGGCTTACTTTAAAATTACAAGGATAATTTATTTACATACACTAAAAAAATGAAGATAAGAAAAAGAGAAAAAAGACAAATGAAACTTTCACAACATTCTTCTTTTTACAAGTCTTCACTTCCTTACACCTAACATAAAAACACAAAACCTGCAATTTTAGCCAGTTTTACTATTTAAAGATAATCTTTCATTAGTTTTTTAGGAAAGGACGTTGTTTTTTGTTTTATAGAGACATCATCTGCAGGGATTTGAAAGACACCCATGACAGTGACTTAGCTCTTTCTTCACGCTCCTGCATTCTGCACTTTGGAGCTGCTGAACCCTCTGGGGAATATTTTAGTGCTCTTAGGTGTTAGCAGATAGGAAGGATGAGGGGTTTTTTTTTAGAACACAACCCCCAGAGAGCCGTGAATCGCAGCGTTTGCAGGCACTGAGGCCCGGACACGGGGTGAGGGTCGGGGCTGCAGCGCGGTCTCTTGCTGCCCTCTCGTGTTACAATCTCACCGCGCAGCCGAAGCCTTCGGCCAGAAAAGCCCGGCAGGTTTTATATCCACCTTCATTTGCCAGAAAAACCCGACTGGTGCAGCACAAATAGGTTACCAAAGGGATTTATTCCCTCCTTTATCTCCTGCTAAAGGCAATAAAGTCCTGCAGCAACCCCATAAACAGCTGAGGTTGTAAACGGCTGGTAATTAGTAGTGACTTTCTTTGTTGGAAGTTCTGTTGGAGTCATTAACTAATTAAGCTGTTCAGGGCTGAAGAGCACTTTTGCAAGAGACCTTTCTCTTGGCCTGCTGTCTGATCTGGGCTCGTGTCTGGTTTCTCCCCCAGCCCACTAATGAAAAAACGCTGTTGGCAGTTTGTATTTACAAAGCTCTGTGCAAACAATCCTCACCACACTGCTGGGAACTGCCTGGTGGGCATTAGTGCTGATAGTCAGCCACAAATTACTCAATTCTTGGGGTTTGTGCTCTGCACAGAAGACGTTTGGCTCTTTATTGTGATTTTAATATTGTTAATTTATAATTAGCACCAAGTGGAGTTGGTGTGAGGAGCATTTACAGTGTGCTGTACTCATATATTGAGAGTGATTGAATCCCAAAATATATTTTTAGTAGTCCTAAACCTCCTATATTTAAAAACCCCAAATAAACATAACTTTTAATTTCTGCAATCTGAGCAGAATTTTTGTTAAGATGAGAATAAATTGAAGAGGAGTGGGTGGGGTTGAACAGGGAGAGAGTGGAATAAAAAAAAATTGTATCACTTTATGTAACTTCAGATTTCTTTGTGCTGTACCTGTCTGTGTCTAAATTAACTTTGTGATTTGTATTTCAGAATTAGTTGAAGCATTTGTAGTGCTCTGGTATTCCTCAAGTTTTTAGTAGAGTAGGGAAGTGTAAATAGGAAGTGTCACTTGCCCTCATTTTTAGGAGCAGATTTCCAAAAAAAAGTGGTTCAAAATATCAGGTTTTGATGCTAAATAAATAACCTTGCTTCTAAAAGTGCCCACCTCCCTCAGCTCTCCTCGCAGTGTGCCAAAATTCTTGTCACTGTAGTAGGGAATCTATTCTAGGATTCCCTGGGGGATAACTTCCCAGACAGGCACAGCTTGGCTAAACATGGAAGAGACACTTGGAAACGTGGGGAGTTACTTGGATTTATCAAAATATCCTGGATTTCTGCCTCAGTGCTTGGGAGATTGTGCACTCTGCAAACCTCAAATGTTGTTTTGTTGGGGTTTTTTTCCTGCAGGGTGTCAGAGACTACAGCGTGCCCGTGGGGCTGGATGGGAAAGCACAAGTGGACTTGGTTGTTGTGGGATCAGTGGCTGTCTCTGAAAAAGGTGAGGAAAAAACTTCCCAAGTGCCAGCCCAGTGTCAGAGACAGATTTGTCCTTGGAGCTGAGTTGTGGTCTTGGGTTCTGCCTCTGTGTGTGACAAATCCCTGCTCCCAGTGCCAGCAGGAAGCAGTGATGCCTCCAGGCACGCAGCAGTGGGCTCAGAGATGTTTTGGCCCTCAGGAAAACTCTTGAGGCAAGCAATTCCTTGTGTTTTACAGGAACCCAAGCAGGCTCCCTGGTTCTGAGATCTGCTCTGCTCACACAGGCTGTGTGAAAGGACATGTGTTAGACCTGCTGATTCAGTACCTATTTGGGGATCAGATTTTGCATTTTCTAAGTATTTTGGAAACCTGCTGATGCTGAAAAAACTTTCCACTGACTTTATCCCTTGCCTAAAATAACACAGTTTTTATATGTGACCCAGACTCCTCCTTACCCACATTAACCTGTGTTGGACATGAATAGAAAGTTCTAAATACAATTGCTAAATAAACTGCTGTGTTAACTGCATTAAATTTGTTTATTCTGAATGCGAAGCTTCTGGGATCTTTTAGGAGTCATTGAAAGTGATGATTTATTTCCTTTCAATGCTGATTTCAAGGAAAGCTGCACTCTGTGAGAGATGCTGAGCTGATTTTTCCAGAGTTACAACTTGCACGCTGCTGGGTTAATTACACAATTTTAACACCACCTTTCCTCTCTGCTGTTTGGTGTTGTTTTCCCACTTTTCTGTGCTTTAGGCTGGAGAATTGGCAAAGGGGAAGGTTATGCAGACATGGAATATGCAATGATGGTGAGCATGGGTGCAGTGCAGGAGGACACACCTGTGGTTACCATCGTGCACGACTGCCAGGTGGGTTCAGGTGCTCAAACATCCCCTCTCCAGGGGGAGGGAACTCTGGGGCACCTCCTGCTCTGTCTGGAGAGAAGACATGGGATGATGCTGGTTTGGCATCTTCATTCCCTTTGTCTTTGATGGATTTTCATGTGGCAGGACATCAGGAGTGGGGCAGAGCTTTAGGGAATTTGTTTTTAGCTACTTAACCAAACCTCTGCCTTGCAGGTGCTTGACATAGCAGAGGAGCTCCTGGGTGATCATGATTTAACTGTGGATTACATCCTCACTCCAACAAGGACTATCCAGACTAACTGCAAACGGCCAAAACCTCAGGGAATAATGTGGCACAAGGCAAGTTCATTCTTAATTCAAATTAAATCTTAAACCTTTCCTGCTGGTGGCTTACCCTGCTGACAAACCCCCCATTTTTACATATAAACAATTTTGGTTTTAAATTAGAAATACTTGGTAGAAGAGCAGATGTGTTTTTCAGGTGAAACAGAACAGCAGCATCTGTGTGCAGTGGGGTTTAAGGGGTAATGGTGAGGAGGAGAGACATTTCCCTACATCTGAGGTTGCTGTATCCACTGGGTTATCATCCCTGGAAGTGTCCAAGGCCAGGCTGGATGGGCTTGGAGCAGTCTGGGATAGTGGGAGGTGCCCCAGGGGGTTGGGACTGGTGAGTGGAGGCTGTGCTGCTCTGGTTGTGCAAGGAGAGCACAATCTGCTGGTGGTACATTCCTCTTTCTGTAGTGGATTCACTTCCAAGGATCAATCTGTGGCTGGAGCTCGTTTTCAGGTGGAAGAATTGTGACTTAAAACATGAATCTTTATTTATTGGTAGTTACTTTATTATAGATTTGGCCTTTTCCCCCTACCCAGTGTCAGAAACTTCCTCAGCTCTCAAATAGTTTCAGAAAAGCCTTGAGTGAATTGTTTTACTGGAGGCTCCTGCTGAGAAAACTTTTTCTTTGTCATTGGATTTTCATTTCTAAAATCATCCAGTTGGGGAGCAGACACAGTCCTGCATGAGGGAGTACAGCAGGAATGCTGAAATGAGGATTTGTGCACCCACATCTTGCAGAAACTGAGGAATTTTATGGGAATACTCCCAGGGAAATCAAAACTTGTCCATGAAAATTTGCCCACCAGTAAAAAGAGTTAAATTTCTTTAGGTAATGTATCTACAACAAACAAATTCTAGCCAGGACTATTTTTATTCCAATGGTGGGGAGAGCATTTTACCCTGCCAGTGGTTGAGGATTTGAGGTTATAAATAAATAAATAACAGCTCTGTCTGCCCTAGTGCATTTTTTCCATTGAATTATTTTTGAATTGTAATTTTTTTAGGGCATTATTGAATGTAATTGTGTTGAAGGCCTACCCCTTGTGCTCCATCCATCTTGCCAACATACTTTTGATCAGTTTGTCTGCCTTGGTGTCAGACCTCTCAGTGAGTGGCCTTGCTGACACTTCTTTATTTCTTTTTCTGTGCCTTCAGCAGAAACTGAATTTTCTGCAGCTTTCACTGAGAATGGAGCACAGATTGACCCTTTATTTGAATATTTGAGTGTTGATTTAACACCTCAGGCTGTGTTTGGAGCTGTGTGGATTAAATAGGAGTACTAGAGAAGACCAGGCAGAGCAGGGATAATCATCACTCTTGTGTTTTTTTTGGGGTCAGAGCAAAGTGTGGTGTCTACATGAAGAAGAAATTCCCATTGTTCCCCAGGGAAATGAGTGACATTTATTGTGTTTGTGCCTGTGGTGGTACCTGGATGTTCAGCTCTTGCACAGAGGGTTTGGAGGTGGGAGGTCTGGGTAATCCCCAGGGGCTGAAAAAGGCAGCATTTGATAGGGGCTATTTAAGTGTTTGCCCTTTGGATTTTCCTGGCTACTTCTCCATCATTTTCTCTCCATCCTTTTCTCCCTCAAATCCTGGCTTTGCTGGGGCATTCCTGTTCCTCGAAACAAAACTAAATGAACCAAGAGAGGCAGTGAGTAAATAAATCATCCACTTCTAAACATGTCAACAGCAAGTGGCTTAACTTCATTGTGAAGTGAGGTGGAAAATACATTGTAAAAAGAAAAAAGAAGTTGATCCTTGGGGAGCAGGGCTGGATGAGGCCAGGACAATGTTTAGGAGTTTGAAATGCAGGTGTTTGCAAATATGGGATTCCAGCCAAGGATTGTTGTGCCAGCAGTGCACACTCTGGCTTTGCAGCTCCAGAGGGAAGGAGGGCAAATCCATGGCTCCATTTCCATGCTCAGGGAGGTGCTGCATTTTCCTGGAGTGCTCTGGTGTGTTCTGTGCTGTTTAAAGACCTGCAGGGAAGTGGGAGAGCCACAATATCATCAATAGCAAAGATTCATTGTCAAGCACTCCAGAAACACTTCTAAATCCACAGTGCTGGGGGATGTTTGTGGACGTTTTGTGCCTCTGAGGTCAGAGTTTTGGGGCATCAGTTTGAGTTATTGGAGGACAGCAAGAGCTGCTGAGAGTTGAGCACTCTGGAAAACTTTATTTGGATGCCAGTGGAGAATTATTTGGCTTCATTTGTCTTGAAAATCCAACCCATTGTTTCTGGGAACTCTAAATTCATGAAGCTACTTGCTTTCTCATTTAATATTTTCTATGGGTAACTGTGATCTTTATCTAGGACACTGGCTATTATATTTGTCCCAATTATCGAGTTATTTGTGCTGTGCTTATTTTAAATTGAAACTGTACAGACAAATTAAAATATTTGGGTTCATGAAGAGGGAAATGAGAGTAGTTGGTGGAAAAATCACTGTATTTTACCAAGCATTTCCTTCTGGTTTTGAAATAATTCTTTTGCTGAGAATTTTATAGCAGTAGGAAAAGAATTTTCCTGAAATGAAATGAACTGGGTGGGGGGAATCCCAGCAGCAGAGATGGAAACCCTCTGACAACAAACAGAGGGTTTGACCCTTTGATTTGGGTCCTTGCTAGAATATTTGGAAAGGAAAGCTCAAAAAACACACTCATCCAAGCTGGCAAACCCTTTAGCAGAAGGAAACTGCAGTCAGTGTAGCCAAGGCTTTGTTTTGGTGTGTTTTTTGGGATAGTGGGAGCACACGTGGTCTCACATCTCAGCACCTTTGCAAAGCTGAGCCTGGCTGCAGAGCCCCAGGAATGCAGCTGGCACGGATGGATTCCCAGTGTGGGTTGCATAAGTTTCTCCTGAGGGACACCAGCGAGCTCCACGGGCTGCCAGCTCCCAGAAATATGCCCTTGGATTGTGTGCACATATTTGGACATTCTGTGCAAATGGATGATAAAGTGTTCAGCTGGGCTGGCCTTGCCTGTGCCACAAATCCCTGTTTGCTCAGAGCTCCTGGAAACGAGGACACAGCGTGAAAATGGGGTCTGTCCTGGAGGTCTTGAACAGTCTGGGGTCAGAGCCCTCTGAGGATGGGCAGAGATGAGCCTTGCAAACAAAAATCCTTCCTGTGTGGAGGGGCTGATGGATCTGCAGCACTGGAGATGTTTGGTGGTTGTTAGCAGCCTGCCAGGGCAGCAGCATCAGTCTCCATCCTCAAATCATGGAATGGTCTGGCTTGGAAGGGATTTGAAAGAGAATCTTATTCCAAGCCCCTGCACACCTTCCACTGTCCCAGGGTGCTCCAAGCCCTGTCCAGCCTGGCCTTGGACACTTCAGGGATCCAGGGGCAGCCACAGCTGCTCTGGGCACCCTGTGCAGGGCCTCACTGTTAGAGAATTCCTTCTCTATATCTAAATTCTTCCCCCCCGTTCCATTTTGAGGCAATTCCCCTTGTCCTGTCAATGATGAACAGTCCCTCCCCAGCTTCCTTGTAGCCCATTCCAATCCTGGAAGGTGCTGGGAGGTCTCCACCCTGAACAGCTCCAGCTTTCTCAGGGGAGGTGTCCCAGTCCTCCTACCAACTTTGTGACCTCCTCTGAACCTGATCCAGCATTCCACGTTCTTCTGATGCTGGGGACACCAGAGCTGAGCACAGGATTCCAGGTGGGGTCTCACAGGATGCACGTGTCCCTGTGCCAGTGAGATGAGGAGCTGTGGGAAGCAGAATGAAATGGCAGGATAAGGACAGAGGACAGACTCCAATCCAACCCCATCCAATCCCACCAGTCCAGTGTGCCCTTCCCTGTGTGCCTCACTCAGGATTGCAGTGCTTCCAGGGAAATCTCAGCTGTTTGCCTTGGCCTGGGCTGGCTCAGGGGTCAGCATTACTCACTCTGCAGAGGACAAACACATCCTTCATTCTCCCCAGCAAAAGTGGCTCTGGTCAGAGCTGTGTGGGAGCAGAGGGTGAGGAGAGCCCTGGAGTTCCAGCAGGGATGGTGCAGGGGTCCAGCTGCCACCACACCTTGGGATCCAACCAGGTGCTGTAGCAGTGGATGCTGTGGGTGAAGGGCTGGGAGGTTTGTGTTGGCACTCAGCATCCAGGACTTTCTTGCTCAGGTTTCTGTCAGAAAGGGGCCACATTTCCCTCCTCAGCTCCTTTCCCAGTAATTGTGTGCCAGGAGAATTTGTCTGGCCTGCTATCCTCTTTCCCCAGGGCTCTCCCAGCCGTGGCAGGGAGTAGGCAGGGTTATTAAATGATTAATTGTCTTTGGTGGAGTTATTTTTAACCCAAATCACTTCAGAGTTTATGGCACAGACCCATGAGCACTTGTGTTGGCCAACCCCAGAGGGCTGAAGTGTGGAATTGGTCTGGGAATTGGTGGTCAAGGGATAATTGGAAACTTCTTCAGCTTTGGTTTCCCTACCAAAGCTAAATCCCAACACTCAATCCAAAGGTTAAAAACGTCAGTAAATGCTTTGGCCTTGGCTTTAGTGGGATGGTAGAAGCTTCCAGTGCTGGGTTTGCCCATGTTCACAGTGCTGGGTCAACCAGACTTGGGCTGGAATGTCCCTTAAATTCTGGCTTAGCCTAAAGCAGTATGGACAGGGATAGGGACAGGGACAAGCAAGGCTGGGGACCAGCCAGCACAGCCCCCAGAAGTGTGCAGCTTGTTTGAAAGAGAGGAGGAATATCTTTGGCCTCTCTTCACATGGAAATAAATCCTTGCAATCCTCCACAGCTCACAGGACAAAAGGAATTTTTTGCATGATTGTAATTAGCAACACATTGTACTACCACAGGGTTCTTTTGTTTGCTCTTTTGCAACAGAGCAGAACAAGCTTTCTCCTCTCTCCTGCCACCCACTGCCCCCTTTGCCCTTTCATTTCTCACCCCCAAAACCCCAAAAACCCAGTGGATTTGTTTGTTGAATTGAAACCCCAAATCGAGTTTCTGCCTTTCTGTGGCATAAAAGTGGGAGAAAATAGGGGAGGGTTTAGAAGGTTTGACCCAGCTGAAATGTTCTCCTGGACCCCAGAGCAAAAAGCCCTTCAGGTAAATCCTCTGTGCCCCTTGTGACAGGACGGTGTCAGCTGTCAGTGTCAGATCTTGTCTAATGTTTTTTACAAATCTTTGCTAATGCAAAAAAAATACAAGTCTTAAATCAGCTGCCTTTGTTGCTTTGGTGCTGTGAAGGTCTGTTGGTGTTGTGTCTGCACAGGGCTGGGTTTTCAGGGAATGACAGAATCACTTCACATTGGTGCTTGATCAGAACTTTGAAGAAAATCATTCATAGCCCTTACAAAAATCCCAGAATCACCGAGGTTGGAAAAAACCTCCAAAATCATCAAATCCAACCAGAGACTGATCCCAGACCAGACAAGTGAGTGCCATGCCCTGTCTTTCCTTAAACACCTCCAGGAGTGGGGACTCCTCCACCTGGCTGGGCAGTTCTAGGCAATTCCAATATCCAACCCCCCTTTCTGTGCAGAAATTTCTCTGAAAACACAAACTCTGTTGTCACTGCATCTTCCTGACGTTGCCAGGAGCCTGAAACAGTAGCTCCAAGAGCTGCAGTCTGATGCCAAAATCTCTTTAGTGCCAGGAGATGCCTTGTAGAAGTCTCCTAGAGTTTGTGCTGTTCCCTGGATTATCTAAATCCTGCCCTTGGATTGTCCTTGAAAGCCTGGGAATTCCAGAGTTTCTCCTCTCAGTGTCCATCTCTGATTGTCCTAATCTCCAAAGCCCTGAGGGTTTGTCCTTGGTAGCATTTCCCTTTCTAACCAAACACCCAGCCCGTGCCTTGGCAACTGAGTTGAATTTCAGGATGAAAGGAGCTGTTCTTGGGAAGAGGTTGAGGTTGTGCCTTGGGCCCAGGAGTGATTGGTTGCATGAGAACAGAAAAATGTTTTTCCTGGTTGGTTTCATTAGCATAGAGCTTACATTTCACATCAAAATTTGACAGAGGACAACAAATGTTCTTAATTGTTGGCCAGGACAAACAAAGTGAGATCCTTCAGCCCTTAGTTTGATGTTGTATCACTCAGGGAAGGGGAGTTTGCTGTCAAGCACAGCAGTTGGAATTCTTGGCTGAGAAAAACAAATCAGCCCCAGAATCCAGAGAGTGGTAACTCTGTAAAATCTGAAAATGATCTGCACCTTTTGGAGTGTGGAGGCTCCTGGAGCAAGTCCTCAGAGCAAATCTTTGCTGTTTGATGTTGTGTTAGCAGAACCAGCACAGGCTTTATGGAAATGAAATTTTTATTTAGTTCCAGCCTGAAATCAAACCTGCTTGTTTGCTCTTCAGAAGATCAGCCCTGGAAGCATTAAGAGAATTCTGTTGAGTGACTTTCCTGTCACCTCATCCTGACATTGCCCCCACCCTGGCTTGGCTTTTCCTCGAGTCACTTCAGAGCTGGGCTCCTGTCCCCAGAGAGCTGAGCTTGATGTTGTGCAGATCCAGAGTGGCTGTGACTGTAACTGTAGGAGCAGGAATTCAGAGGCTCTGGGATGAGTGAGGTCTGAGCTGGGGGATCTGCAGGCTGGGATAGACTGCTGCTGCTCCAGCCCAGCCTGCTGAGCCTGCCCTGCTAGAGTGGCCCACTCACATCCTGGGCTACTAGCCTGGCTCTCTGCTAGCCCAGGCATTGCTTCCCCAGGCTCTGTTTTGCTCCCTAAATTTCAGCATTGGGTCTGGTGTTGATGGATGTTGGATTTGTCCAGCAGCCAAGCAGGAATTCCTCCTCCTTCCAAGCGCAGTGTGCAAGCCAAGAGCTCAACCACATGAGCTGGGGAACCACTGCATTTCCTGCCAGTGTCTGAGTGCAGCCTGGGGCATCTCATGCCTCACATGGATGGGGTTCAGCTGTTGAGAGGAAGAGCCCTTCCAGAAAAACTCTTTGGGAGCAGGGCACGGATGGATGGATGGATGGATGGAATAACGGGCTCACAGCGTGCAGTGTCCGAGCGCTTCCGTCCCTGCTCCAGCCCAGCAGAGCCCTGTGGGATCTGAGGAGCTGTGGGTGGTGTAGGAGCTCGGGTGGCACAGAGGGGATGTGCCCCAGGCAGGGGATGTGCCCCAGGCAGGGGATGTGCCTCCAGCTGGGCCCACATCCATAGGAGCCCTGCTCCAAGGCACGCTCCCGCTGCAGCTTCCACCATTGTGTGAGCCAGCCCACGGGATATCCTGTGCTGGGGCAAAAGAGCACCAGGAGCTCTGCAGAGTGGAGGTGTCTGAGGGATTGGGGTGGATTCTGCCAGGGCAGGAGCACGGGCCCTCAGTCAAAGCAAACACAGAGGGACAACAAGGAGAATGCAGATCTGAAAGCACTTGGATAAATAAATGTCAGTTTAGAACAGTCCTGGCTTTGGTTGGGATTTGTCTGCTGGATCCACATCGTGCTGCTCGCTTCAAGAGTCACTAATGTTTATTTTTGTCCTGCAGAGTGTATTTAGGGAGAGACTTCCCAATCAGGCCAGCAATTAGGAGCATTTGGAATGCTCTGGCACTCTTGAGTGGCAGCAGGATAATAAGGTTCCTCTCTTTTTATGGCACAAACGAGCCCTGATGCTCATCATCTTTTTCTGGAAGGCAAGAAATCCTTTTCTAATAATCATATCCATCTTCCTCCTTTTTAGGTCAGCTCTGAGATGCTGAGAAAAATCCCCATCCTAAAGACTCTTCGATGCAGGGAGAAGCAGGCTGGCAAGGATGTCACCCTCCAGGATGAACATCCAGCCTTGGCAAACACCAGCAGAGCTGCAGTTTCAAACAAGAAGGTGATGGCAGCAAACACCCAACCATGGGCTGCTCCAGGCTCAGCTCCAGTGGGCAGTGATCCTGTAAATCCCAAATTAGAGGGATCTGACACCATTACCAGGGTGTGTGTGGGGAACTTGCCTGACAGCCTGAGAGTGAGCGAGCTGAAAAGTGCTCTGAGGGAATTGCAGGTGGTTCCTGCTCGGCTGAGCTGGCAGGGAGCACAGCACAGGGCTTTCCTGGATTACAGGGATCAGGGAGCTGCAGACAGAGCTGTGTCCTCCTTGCAGGGCCTGAGCCTTGGGGGCAATGCTCTGAGAGCAGAGCTGGCCAAGAGCCAGAGGAGCAAAGGGCAGGGAGAAATCAATAGTCACAGATGAGTATGGTGGAGAAAAACAAAAAAAGGGAAAAAAAAAAGTGTTTTCATTGTTTTGTGAGAAGCCAACCTGAACTTTTAAGGTTTTTAGTAACCCTCAGGTTCAACAAAACCCAATTTCTGCACAAACTTTCCTCACTCCTGCACTGGGACATGCAAAGGTTTGTCCCCACAGGTGAGAGAGGAGCCATTTCTCTAGAAACATTTGCCCACCAGGTAGCCACACTGTGATTTTGGTGTTGTTGGGTGTTTTTGTTAAGCCTGGCTTAAAGCCCTGCCCCTTGGCACCTGCAGCAAGGTGGTTCCAGTCAGTCATTAAGGTTAGACCTGCCCCTTTATACCTGTGAGGTTAAAAGCCAGCAGCAGGAAATCTGTCCTAAGGGTTGCAATTCTGTTTACTAAAAAATGGGCTTTGCCTGATGGGAGTTTTAAATTTATTTTTTGTAAAAACGGCCAGGGAGAGAGAGATTGTCCTTTTTGTGCCTGGAGGAGTGGCTGTGGGGAAACTGGCTTAGTTCTAGTTCTAGTAAGAGCTGGTAACATCAGGTGGGAAAGATGGGAACCCTTTTCTGAGCTTTTTACTCAATCAGCCCTTGGTAAACCTTCTATTTCTTATTTCAGAGGAAAGCAAATCCCAGTTTCCTCTACTTTTCCCCAAAAGTGCCTTTCTGATGGATCAGATAATGATAAAATAGCTGCTTTTCCTGATTGTCTCTTATAATGGGATGTGATTTCTTTGCCTCTCTGAAATAACATTAATAATAATAATAATAATAATAGGAAGTGAAAAGCAGGCACCCCATGGTCAAAACTTGTTGGTGCTTAGCCTGGCATGGAATTCTTTGGGAATTTGCTGGAGGTTGTAGCAAAGCCTCTGTGCCTTTGTCACCATCCCTGATGCTCTTCCACATCATCAGTGAGGAGGGTGAGACAGCAGCACACAATTCCTCCAGGTGAAAGTGCTCCCAAGCACTGTCCTGGACATGAACATTCCCTTCCAGTGGAATGGCCAATAATGATTTATCTGCTATGGTTCTTATTACCTTTTTTTTTTTTTTTTTTTCCCTTGGGTTTCCTATTCCTGAAAACCAAGTTGAATTTTGGCCCAGCCATCCTTTCTAAACAGAAGCACTTTTGCCAGTGATGCTGGGCATGTAGTCAAAGTAAGCATCTAAATGGATTTTTTTTTTTTTTTTAAGTAAGAGTTGGAAACTTTTTTTCTTTTTTTTTAACCAGGGAGTACTGTTAAGTATATTTTAAGCAGATTATTATGCCTCCAGGGTCAGCCATTTATTCAGTATGAAATAAAAAGTTCTCATCGTTGTCATGTGGCTCAAGGAAAGCTTTGGAGCTGCCTCCAGCACAGGAAGGACCTGGAGCTGTTGGACAGAGTCCAGAGGAGGCAGCAGCATGAGCAGAGGGATGGAGCAGCTCTGCTGGGAGGAAAGGTAGAGAGAACTGGGATTGTTCTGGAGGAAGGAAAGCTTGGGGGTGAGCTCAGGGTGGCTTTCCAAATGGAAGTGACACCTCCTCCCCATGGAGGGGGACATTGGGCAAGGGCCTGGAGTGACAGGACAGGGGGAAATGGCTTCACACTGACAAAGGGCAGGGTTGGATGGGATGTGAGGGAGAAATTCTCCCCTGTGAGGGTGCTGAGGCTCTGGCACAAGTGCCCAGAGAAGCTGTGGCTGCCCCTGGAAGTGTTCAAGGCCAGGTTGGATGGGGTTTGGAGCAGCCTGGGACAGTGGAAGGTGTCCTTGTTCACAGCACAGGGGTTGGAGCAAGATGATCTTTCAAATCCCTTCCAACCCAAACCATTCTGTCATTCTGTGAACTTCTTGTAAGGTCAACAAAAGATCTGGAAAAAATCAGCAGTTCCATTCCATCCTTTGTACAGCTCCAAATGATCTCCAGTATCACTCAGTCCAAGTCCAGGCAAGCACTGCACAACCCTCTGGGTCTCATTTCAGGGCTTGTGCATTCAAGGCTGAGAGTCAGGGTTATGTTACTACCCAAACACACTCACTGCATCATCAGCTTCCAAAGCAGAGGAAAGAAAAGCAAAAAAATAATTCTCCATCCCTGCTTGCCCCTTCCAAATGAAGGCAAATTGAGTAATGGCATCATTTGCTGTTCCTTTTGACTCTGGAATATTTCTTGCTCTGTTCTTTTTGACTCTGGGATATTTCTTGCTCTGCTGAAGATGTCCAGGTGACCTTAGCAGTTAAAAACCAGTTACTCTGCCAACAAAAACTCCCAGCATCTCAAACTTCCTCTGTTGCATTTCAGGTGGAACCACCCTTTTCTGGTCACATTTGTGGGACTCACATCCTCTCCCTTCTTTCCTTTCTTCCCATCTGAAGTTTCAGTGCAGATCTGTTTATGTGTTCTGTAGTTGTGGTAACTTTGCTTGCTTTCCTGTCAGCCCAGGCTGCAGCCAGGGGCCAGTTTTGTTTGGACAAACATCTGGATGTTTTTCTGTTTGCAGTTGTGGTTCTGGGTGAAGCCCACAGGTGAGCAGTGTCCAAAATCTTGGCTCTTTCCAACTTGTCCCTTTTTTTCTGTCATGTGTTTCAAGGCCACATTTCACTGTATTTACCCAATATCCTGTTGCTTTCCCAACTGAGAGTTAAACTCCAAACCGTGCTAGGAGGAGGTGCAGCAGGTTGAGAATCAGGAGGAATTTCCTCATGGGAATTGGAAGGGGCTGCCCAGGGAGGTGGTGGAGGTGTCCAAGGAAATGCCACTCAGTGCTCTGGGCTGGTGACAAGGTGGGGATGGGTCACAGATTGGATTTGATGATCCTGGAGCTCTTGTTCAACTTTTATCATTCTATGAACTGTAGTTAGGAAGAGAAATAATTACTGTAAGCTTAAGCTTATTAACATTTTGAATGGACTGGGAAATGCTGCAGTGATCCTTGTGTTTTTGATCAATGTCAAGGTCTTTCAGTGCTGCCATCTCAGTCAGTAAATCCCTCCCTGAAATCAGTGCAGTTCTGCCTTGGAGGGTCAGGGAAGCAGGGACAGGGATGGGGCTCTTGGTGCTGCTCCTCTCCAGCTAAAAACACATTTCAGTGCCAGCTGCCAAACTGCTGTTGAATTAAATTAAATGAATTAAACACGAGAGTGGCCAAGGCACAGCCCTGCACAGGCCTTCTGGTGTCTCCAGCTGTGTGATGTGGGTTTCCTCTTGTGGGCTGACCCTAAAGGAAGCAGCAGATTGTGTAGAAAAAGTGAATGGGGCAGTCTGCCTCTCTCAGAGCTGTTGTTCCAGGCTCTCTGCCTGCTCAGGAAGGCATCACTTAGAGCAAAGTCAGGAGGGATTTCTGTAAGTCCACAAAACTCTGAAATGCAAGAGATTTTATTGAATTATTGGGTTCTGATCTCAGAAGAAATCTGGAGGAATCAAAGCCTGCTTATGTTTTACTTTGGCCCAGACCAAGGTTATATGCAAGATACCAACAACCAAACCATGAAATCCATACCCTGAGTGAGATATTCTCTGACTGAATTAACAGCCTCTAAAGAGCAGAATGTGCCCTGTGCACAGAGATACAAAATGTGCCTCATCCCAGGAGGATCCCAGCCTCGTCAGAAAGTCAGCAGCAGTGGCTGGATGCTGCAGAAAAGTCTGAAATGCTGCTGAGAGATCTCTGCTCTGCTTTTAATAGGGAGTGAAGTGATCCCTAGCACAGCCTTGGGTGCAGCAGCAGCAGCAGCAGAGCTGTGTGCTGAGCAGAAACTTTCAGCAGTACAATGGGAAATGCTTTCCTGAGCCAACTTTGTTGTGAATAATTCAGGCTGAGGGCTCTCTGTTCTCTGCACAGCCCCATGTCCTCGCCTGTCATGTGGTCGGGCACATTCTTTCCAGCTCCTTTCATGGCCCAAACATTTGGGATGCTGTTGTTGAGCTGTTGTGGCTGCTCTCCCCTCTTTGAGGGTTCAGCAGGGGAAGATGCTGGTCTGGAGTGAGCCCCTGGAGCTGGGAGGGTTTGGGATCAGCAGTGAGCACCAAGGTGTTCCATGAGGGACGTGACCTTCCCAGAACCCTTCTCCCCACCCTCATTGGTGGGAGAAACATGGAGAGAAACCAGCATGGGATGAATGGAGCCTCCACCACCACCACAGTGGAGAACAGGGTGACTTTGGAGGTTCTTTTTGTTGGAGGCCATCAGTGCCAGCTTGGTGTGTGGCACAGAGCAGTGAGGCAAGGCTGCAATCTGCTAACAATGAGGCCGAGGTGGCTCCGTGCCACCCCCAAAACTGCACAGGCGTGAGGGTTTTCCTTCAGCCAGCCGTGTCCATGCATTTCCTGGAACAGGGACAAGGCCACACAGCTTCAAGCCACCAAAGACAACAGTAAACAAGCTGGGTTGCTGGGTAGGCTCTGTGTTACAAGAGTCAGAGACTGTTTGTTTCCGAGGAAGGAAAAAGGGGAGAAAAAAAAAAAATCTCTCACCATCAAGGCTTTTTTCCTGGATCTCACATCCAGGTCCTCCACATCCAGCCCTCCAGCATCTCCGTGATCCCCTCCCAACAAGCAGCTTGGAAGGACAGAGGTTTTATCCCATTAATAAAAAAATCAGGAAAGGGATGGTTAAACAATGTCTCCAAGTCATGCCTTTTTTTTTTTTTATTTGTGTATGCTTTTTTTATTTCATCATCTTCTACTGCTCCGAAGGGAGAAACAAACGGCTTTTAGGGGAATGTTTCCATTGAAAAATCCAGCACTGGGGCTGTGTTTTTTCTCCACAGGGGTGAGGAGGGGGAGGAAAAGCAGGGATTTCTCTTGTTCCGGTTCCTCTGAAGGAGCAGCCCCTCGCTGCACTTCTGCCTCTGGAGGAAACATCTGTGGCCGTGGCCAGGTTCCTCGGGCAAACCCCCCTGCTCTGGAGGCTGTTGTGTACCAAATGCTTTGATTTCCTGGTTGCCATCTCTTCGAGATTATCTCCCTCCCAGAAAAGGGCAGCATTTCCCATGTTTCCATGTGTAACGTCCGTGATGGCTGCTATAAACATCACGGAACGTTTCCCTGCCCCTCCTCTGACATAGGTAGCAAAGTGCCTGCTTTTCATCTTTCAAAGCCCTGCAGAAATGTTTAGGGTCGTGTATCCTGCCATTGTTCTGGGCTGGGCATCCCACTGAAGTGCCTGGGAGAAATGAGTTCAGGATATGGATCTATCTCTGGTCCATCTCTGCTGCGGCCCCAGGAACATCCACGTTGTACAGATGGGAAGGCAGAGATGGCTCCTGATAGACTGGAGGCAACTGCTGATTCCCACCCCTTTGGAAAACAACAGGAGGACAGGCCAAGAACTCAGCAAAAGCTCTCAAAAAACCCCAACCAAGCCCCTGTTGGGCTTTTCTGTGGGACAGAGCCCACGTTCCCAACGGGAATTTTGATACCAGGAGCATCAGAGTGGCTGTGGGAGCCTTTAATCCCACTGCTGCTCCTGCTCCAGAGCTTTCCATCAAGGAAATGCACATGCCAGGGACAAAGCACAGCTCCTGCTCAGGGAGACAAAGCACAAAACAGAATTTTTCGCCAGAATTTTCATAGAATTTTGCCCCAGGAACATCCACGTTGTACAGATGGGAAGGCAGAGATGGCTCCTGATAGACTGGAGGCAACTGCTGATTCCCACCCCTTTGGAAAACAACAGGAGGACAGGCCAAGAACTCAGCAAAAGCTCTCAAAAAACCCCAGCCAAGCCCCTGTTGGGCTTTTCTGTGGGACAGAGCCCATGTTCCCAATGGGAATTTTGATACCAGGAGCATCAGAGTGGCTGTGGGAGCCTTTAATCCACTGCTCCTCCTGCTCCAGAGCTTTCCATCGAGGCACCCAGCACATGCCAGGACAAAGCACAGCTCCTGCTCTGGGAGAAAAGGCACAAAAGAGAATTTTTCACAGAATTTTGCCCCAGGAACATCCACATTTTACAGACGGGAAGGCAGAGATGGCTCCTGATAGACTGGAGGCAACTGCTGATTCCCACCCCTTTGGAAAACAACAGGAGGACAGGCCAAGAACTCGGCAAAAGGTCCCAAAAAACCCCAACCAAATCCCAGTTGGGCTTTTCTGTGTGACAGAACTGATGTTCCCAATGGGAATTCTGTCTCCCAGGGGATACCTGGAGCCTTTAGTCTCACTGCTCCTCCTGCTCCAGAACTTTCCAGCATATGCCAGGGACAAAGCACAGCTCCTGCTCTGGGAGACAGGACATGAAACAGAATTCTTCCCCCAAATGTGCCACCTCCAGAGGTCTCCAAGTCACACAGAGGTGTTAGCATCCACCCATCCCACACTTTGAGCCAAGCCAGCTTCACCTTTCCTTAAAGAATAAAGCAAACACACGGGGCAGTTAGGTGGGATCAAGAAAAGGGCAGGGGAAGAAGGGAAGCATTCATGTGGTGAAAGAGCTGCCACATGGCCAAGCATTAACATACCCGTGGCTGCCACTCCTGCAGATTTCAGAGTGAATAATTGTTCAGACAAGAGCCACAGTTGTGTTTTTCCAGAGGGATCTGGTGTTTTCCGAATGTTTCCAGGCACCTGCACTGCTCAGGCTCCGGAGTGTGGCATTTCCATCCCTCTGGAGGAGGCAATGCCTGGAGCTGCAGCTCTGCAGTGACTTTTCCTTCACCCCCCCCACAGGATTGCTGCAGCAAGTTCTGCTCCAGATGAACTCCTGGTAGCCCAAAGTCCCTGCAAAACTTTCCAGGCCGTGTCATCCTGCTTTCCCAGGTGTGTTTGCTTATTTTTGCAGTAATTAGCCTGAAGCTGAGCTGAGGCACAGAGCTGCACTTTCTGTGCCGTTCCAGGGGGTTTGACTCTTGCTGCTTTAAATAAAGGAAGGTCTGTGCTCAGGCTGCTGTTCTCACTGCTGAAGCCAAGTGGCACTGCCAGTGTCCTCACATCCCTTCCCATGATTAAACCGAGGTGGTTTGACCTCTAGAATTGCCATTTGCTCTCTGGTGCTGGTTCCAGAGGTCCTGGGGATCTCTGAGATGTCCTGGAGAGGTGTCTGAGGAGAGGAAATCCCTATTGATGGCACAGTGAGTCCCTCAGTGAAATTTGCCAAAGGATCTGCAGCTCCCCTGCAAATATTTAGTTCATTTTAAGACTGGAGTTGGAATATTTATCAGAAGTTGAGTGAATCAAAGCAACCTGAGATCAGAGTCATGGAATGGTTTGGGTTGGAAGGGACCTCAAAGCTCATCTCATCCCACCCCTGCCATGGGCAGGGACACCTCCCGCTGTCCCAGGCTGCTCCAAACCCCATCCAGCCTGGCCTTGGGCACTTCCAGGGATCCAGGGGCAGCCACAGCTGCTCTGGGCACCCTGTGATAATGGGAATTGGGATATTGAGCCAGAAGCTCAATAAGATTTATTCCTTCTGTTGTCTTTTATTAATAATAAACCCACAGGATCATTCAGGTCGGAAAAGATCCCCTGGGATCATCCAGTCCAAATATTCTGGTTTTAATTCCTTACTGGGATTCTGACAGGGAAAGTTACTTAGGAAACAAGGGAGCCCCGTGCCTTTCCCCACTCATGGAACCAATCTGAGAATTTCTAGGAATAACATCAGCTGCTGCTGGCTCTGGGGGCACCTCCTGCTCCTCAGGGGGCTCCTTTCATCCACCTGCTTTATCCCTGAGGATGGCTCCTTGTGCCAAAGATTCCCTGGCAGGGATAAAGCCCCCAGGAGCATCCCAGCGCTGCCTTTTCCTGCAGAGCAGCAGGCAGGAGTTATGCTTGGAAAGGGAACGGATGTTCAGGTGTGGCCTCCCAAAAGCATTGCAGACTCAAAGTCCCCTTCCAAAAGTGACAAGAGCTGATGTTTGGGTCCCCTGAAGTCCACAGATCCCAGTTTTTTTTGGTTTTGAGGGGAAAATCAGGCACTCACTGGTTCTTAGGGCTCTCAGCCTTTATATCTGCTAAGAAATTGGTGCCAAATTCATCCCCTGGAATTCGAAATACCCATTTAAGATTCCAAAATTTGTTCCCACTGCTGAAGTCTCCAAGGTTTTCTGCAAATCTGGATAATCAACCCCATCTGAGAACATCCTGTGTCAGGTGCCTGTATCCAGGGATTACTCCGTGCTTTTCCAGGCCAGGTATTCCCATCTGTCCCACCTGAGCACGGCAAAGGTTTGATCCAGAAGTGCTCCAGTAAGGAGTTTGACCTGGTGTGGAGGTGGGATAAAGGGATGTTCCCCCTCCCAGGGGCGGATGCGAGAAGAGAAAAAATAAAAACAAAATAAATACATTTCTAAAGAGATTTTAAGAAGTTAATTACTAAAGAAAAACGCAAGCTTTTTAGCATCCAGCTGCTGGGAAAGGCTCCGAACCGGCCCCAGCCGGGCGCGTTTGGAGCCGAATTTCGGGAGAGCCGCGGGCCGGCGGTGCCTGCCCGCCGCCGCCAGGTGGCGCTGCCGCCAAGGGAACCGCACCGCCCCCCGAGCCCGAACCCCGGGATCATCCAACCCCACCGGGATCATCCCAACCCCACCGGGATCATCCCAACCCCACCGGGATCATCCAGCACCTCTGGGATCATCCCAACCCACCGGGATCATCCCAACCCCACCGGGATCATCCCAACCCATCGGGATCATCCCAACCCTATCGGGATCATCCCAACCCCCGGGATCATCCCAACCCCACCGGGATCATCCCAACCCACCGGGATCATCCCAACCCACCGGGATCATCCCAACCCCACCGGGATCATCCAGCACCTCTGGGATCATCCCAATCCCATCGGGATCATCCCAACCCACCGGGATCATCCCAACCCCACCGGGATCATCCCAACCCATCGGGATCATCCCAACCCCACCGGGATCATCCCAACCCACCGGGATCATCCAACCCCACCGGGATCATCCAGCACCTCTGGGATCATCCCAACCCACCGGGATCATCCCAACCCCACCGGGATCATCCAGCACCTCTGGGATCATCCCAACCCCATCGGGATCATCCCAACCCCACCGGGATCATCCCAACCCTATCGGGATCATCCCAACCCTATCGGGATCATCCCAACCCCACCGGGATCATCCCAACCCCACTGGGATCATCCCAGCCCCACCGGGATCATCCCAACCCCACCGGGATCATCCCAACCCCCCGGGATCATCCCAACCCCACCGGGATCATCCCAACCCCACCGGGATCATCCCAACCCACTGGGATCATCCCAACCCCACCGGGATCATCCCAACCCATCGGGATCATCCCAACCCTGTCGGGATCATCCCAACCCCACCGGGATCATCCCAACTCCACCGGGATCATCCCAACCCTACCTGGATCATCCTAACCCAACTGGGATCATCCAACACCTCCAGGATCATCCAACCCCACCGGGATAATCCCAACCCCCGGGATCATCCCAACCCACCGGGATCATCCGAAACCACCAGGATCATCCAATCCTACTGGGATCATCCAGCACCCCCAGCATCATCCCACAGCCCTGGGATCATCCCAATCCCACTGGGACCTTCCAAACCCCCAGGAACGTCTCAAACTCACCTGGGATTATCCAAAATTCCCCAGGATCCCTCAGTTCCCCGGGATCCCTCCAATTCTCCCACAGGATGCTCCACTCCTCTGGGATCATCCAACATCCCCAGGACCCTGCAGAACCCCCAGCATCCCCCCAAACCCCCCCAGGATCCCTGAGAGACCCCTCGCACCATCCCCACCCCGATGCTGCCTCCCAAAAAAGGCTGCAGATCATCTCCATGGACCCTCCCAAAAATGTGTCCCCCCTTCCACAGGGGCCCCAGCCCCAAATCCCCTCTTCCAGGGCTTCCTTGGGGTCCCTGCTCTATCCCGGGCTCCCTCCAGCTCCCAAGGGGGGGCTGTGTGTCCCCCTCCCTCGGGACACGAGCCCAGGTGACAGCGGCAGACACAGCTCCAGCTCCACGGTGGCCTTGTCAGGACAGGGGAAACATCCTGGGGAGGAGCAGAGGGAAGCAAGGCCTGGGGACACCAACGTCCCCTGATCCAGAGGGAACAACCTGCCTGGAGACCCCAGGCCCTGTTTCTCATCGTGCTCCAGAATTTGATCCCTGTTGGAAATTCCCGAGCAGTTTCATCCCTGTAGGAAATTCCCGGGCCTGCACAGGGCATCAGAGATGAGCAGCCGAAGCAGAAATGCCAAAACCCCAAAAGCAAATGAGTTGTGCTCCCTGAGGATTGGGGTGTGAGGGGTGAGGAGCAGGGAGCAGCTCGCTGATGCTGAGCTGAGCCCCAGCAGCCTGAGCACGGCCAGACCTGAACCTTTCCCTCAGCAAATCCCACATTTCTGAGCAAGCCCTGCCTCTCCCAGCGCTCCCGGGCACGTTTATCCCTCTCACCTCCTCTCCGAGCCTCGGCACTCCTGGGAAAAAAAAAAAAAAAACACAAACCAACTCGGGGTTTGCCATCCCCTGGGATTAAAACCACCGGGGAAAAATCCCGTTGGGTTTTTTGCAGCTGGAGATCCGGGGGCAGGAGCCGGGGGGTCCCAGCCTCTCCGGGCTGCGGAGCTGCCCCTGTTTAGACTGCGCTCACTGGCTTGAGGAATATTTGGCGTCCACGGAATGCGGCCGCTCTGTTTTTCCAGGTTTGGAAAGCGCCGGGAGGGAGGGAAGGAGGAGAAGGAATCGCACCGGGCTTTGTCGGGGGAGCAGAGAGGGAACCCCAGCCGGCCCTTCCCAGCCCTCCAGCAGCACCAAAAAGCCAAGGGGGAAACAAAAAATCGACGCGAAGGGGTGAAAGCGAAGCTCGGGATGTCAAGGAGCTGAACTCCTTAACCCTGGAGCGTTATCTCGGCCACACCTAGTGCAGATATTTGCTTCGGGAGCAAAAAAAAACCAAAAAATCCCTCTCTGTTTTCAGCTTGTGCCGAAAAGGATGGAGATACCGCGCTCGCCGCCAACAGGGATGGGCGAGGATGCGGGAAAGATCAGCCCAGAAAAGCAGAAAAACGGGGAAAATCAATAATGCTGCGGGTAGATCGCTGCTGGCTTCAAAGAGATCTAAACAAAAAAAACCCCCAAAACATTAACAAAATTAAAAAAAAAAACCACCCCAAAACCCCACAAAGCTCCTCAAAAAAACCCCGCGAACAACAATTTAAAAAAACCATTCTGAAAAGGCCTCTCCCAACTCTAATAAAGCCTTAATTGCAATGATATCACAAATTTGTCCCTCGTTGTGACAGCGAACTTGGCTTTTAATTAAGCTGATTCCACGGAGCTGGGTTAATTAGTGTGCAGTGATTAAATTTCCCTCCATAAAGGCAGAAATCCACAACCACGTAATCGGATTAATTCGCCTGCATATCTTTTTTTTTTTTTTTTTATGGGCGTTGATATCGAATATTGATAGAGACAGATAAATTTAATTAATTAACTAATTAAAGCAAAAAAAAAAATCCTGGACACTGGAGGTTCCTGAATTAGCCCCAGTCCCGCCAAATTTCGCAGGAAAAACCCGATATTTAAATGCGGATTTATCACTGCCCCGTGCACGGCGGGGATGGTGCAGCTGATCCGCTCGATTTTTATTCCTGTTTGTTAATTCCTAATAATTTGGGGTTCATTTGGGTAAATTTCCTTTCATTTTAATGCATTTTTTTATTTCTTTTTCAAGCCCCCGTGAAAAACAAAGGTGCCGCAGGGATGCGCGGCTCGGAAAATTCCCGGGATGGAGGAAGAGGAGGAGGAAAAAAGGAGCCGGAAAATTCCCGGGATGGAGGAGGTGGGAAAAAAAAAAAATAAGGAGCCGCGGGCTCCATCCCTGGAATTCCAGGGAGAGGAAAAGAGCTGTCAAACAGCGCCTTTCGCCGTGGGGAAAAAACAACAAAATAAAATGGAATAATCTTAATAATAAAAAGCTAAATATAAAAAGCCCCGCCGCTTTTCCTCCTTTTGCGTTTCAAGATCCTCAATTGAAATATTTCCCAGCAGGGAAATTGGCAACCGGGACTCCGCGAAGGTGGAAAAAAAAAAAAAAAAAACCTAAAAAAGTGGATTTTGAGTCTGCGCCGGGACGGGAAATATTGCCCGGGGGTTTGCAGGGCCGGGCCGGGGCCGCGCTGGCGGAGGCCACGGACTCCTCATTAATTAAGCTTAATTACGCCGCATGCTCGTTTATTTGCTGCTGATACAATGGTGAAGCCCACGTACAAATAACATACAGGTTTTATTTCGGGATTTTTTTTTTTCTTTAGGGACAAAACGTACACACACACACACACAAAAAAAAAAAAAATAAAAAGGCGAAAAAAAACCAAAACAACAACCCCACATAATTACAATTTTATACAGTGCAGAAAGAATTAAAATAGGTGTTCACCGAACTGTACAACGTCAGGGGCAGAAAAAAAAAATACAGAGAGGGGAGGGAGGGGAATAATCCTTCATTATATATATATTTCTATAAAAACATATGGAGGATTGTCTTTACACAGAGACCACGGTCGCTTGCAAATTTACAAAGGTTAACTAAAAACAAACAAAAAAAAACCCCCCAAATCTATATGGCAAATATTGCCAAGAGAGATTCCCCGATTTAATACTGATCAGCTGAGACTATTCGTGTCTCGATTATTAGCAACAACAACAACAAAAAAAAAAGTAGAATAAATAACAGGATGAGCATGGCTGTCTCTTTCCAAAGTGCCTCGTTCTCTCTGCATAGGGTCTGATCCTGCAGTCTTTATGCAGGCAAAAAAAAAAAACCCAAAAATAACCACCAAAATTAATAGTTCCAAAAAATCCCTCTGAGAGATTTTTTTTTTGGTTTTGCCCGCTGGGTGTTGGCCGGCCAAAAAAAAAAAAAAAAAAAAAAAAAAAAGTAATTTTTGTATTTTTTTCCGGGCTCGAAGTGAGACGGCACCGAGGGGATTTGAGATTTGAGTTCGGGGTCTTTTCCAGCCCCATCAGCCCGAGCCGGCTCCGCTCCTCCCAGCCGAGCCGGTGGCATCGCTCCCCGCCAGCTCCCAAACTGAGTTTGCAAATTCATTTTTGTTCTTTGTTTTTTTTTTTTTTTAAAGAAGCATCAAAACCTCATTTGACAAAGCCTCACCCCAACCCGGCACTCGGGGCTTTCAGGACGGACGGGGTGGGAGCGCTGCTTTTGCTTTTCTCCTCCAGCCCTCCCCGAGCAGAGGGGCGGCACAGCCCGGCAGCCCCGGGGCCGATGCTCGGCTCCGTTCCCTTCCTGCTGCCCGGAGCCCAGGCTGGGACACCCCCGTGTCACCCCCAGCGTCCCGCGGGGATGCTCAGCGCCCGGCTCCGGCCCGGCCGAGCCCCTCGGAGCGGGGGTTTGTCCCGCCCGGGGCTCACATCACGCACGGCTTGATGTCCTGGTAGGTCACTTGTTGGTGGTAATAGGAGCCGCTGCCCGCCGAGTGCATGGAGGAGGAGGCCATGGCGTTGAAAGAGAAGACGAATTCCTTTCTGTCGCACATGCTCGGAGACTGCGAGTGATACCGCGGGATGCCTGCGGGACGGGGAGGGGGAGAGAGATGGTCAGCGGAGAGATTGGGGAGGGAGCGCCGGGGGAAAGGGGGAAAACGCTGGATGGGGTTGGAAAAAAAAAAAATAAAAATAAAAAAATCCCAACAAGCTACCCCGCCCGCAGGGCCCGGCCCGAGCGCTGATTTTGGGGGGTGTTTGGGGCACTGCGGGGGCTCCGCGGGTGCGGGCAGGTGCGGCACAGAAACCCCGGGACGGAGCTTCCCTGCCCGGCCCAAGGGCGCTGCGAGGAGAGGGGATTCGCCACGGGTTTAGGGTTTGGTTTTTTTTTTTTTGTTTCCAACACCTAGATTTATTTTCTTTCACCCCCGGCTGCTTTTTCCCATCGCCTCGGCCCGTGCGGAAAATCCGCGGGGCAGCTCCCGTTGGCACCGGGTGGGGACCGGCGGGAGGCCGGGACCGGGAGCGGGGCTGTTCCACCGCTCCTGCCGCCACCTCGGGGTAAAAAAGCGCCCCGGGAATTGGGGCTGAGCTGCGGATGGGGTTCCCTGCCCGGCAGCGCTCCCCGCCGCTCCTTTTGGGGGAAAATCAGAGCGTTTCGGTGAAGGCCGCGCACGGGCCCCGGTGGCTCCTCGGGGCGGGTTCCCAGCTCCGTTTTCCAGAGGCCCGGGATGCGCTGAGCTCCGGGGGCTGCCCCGGGGCCGGAGGGTGCCCGTGGTGGGCCCGGCGGGCTCTGAGGCTCTGCCCGGGTTCTGCAGCCCCGGCCCGGCCCGGCGGATGCTTTTCCCCCGCTTCGCTTTGTGTTTTGGACCCATTTGTTCACGGCCGTTCCTGTCGGGCACACGCCGCTCCCCCGGAGGCCGGGGCGATGGGCAGGGACCCCCAAATCTGCCCCATCAGCTCCCCCCGTGCCACAGAGCCCCGCACCCACCGCACCCCGAGGGGAATTTGGGCAGCAAAGCGAAACCCAGCGCCGGCCTCGTCCCTCCCGAGGCCTCTTCCCGGCCAAAAACCATTGCCGTTCCAAGAGTCGGGGCAAACACAGCCCCGACAGCTCCAGGGACGGGACCGAGCCGGGGTTTAGGGCCGCGGGAGGATTTGGGGGGTGCGGGCCGCCGGAGGTGATGGGCCTGGAAAACACGGCCCTGGGATGTGTGAAAAACACAGCGGATGGCGGGGAAGGGCCGGGCCGGGCCGGGCCGGGCTGGGATGGCGCGGGTGGCGGAGCACCCGATGGGCAAATCCTCGCTTTTCGCCCCGCGGGATCCTCCAAGGAGGTGGGAGAGCCCAGGGGGGCATTGCCGGCCTCCCCTTCCCGCAGCTCCCCGCGGCCTGAGCCCACCGGCCCCAGGCCCGGGGCGGCCCTGGGGGTGAAGCAGCGGCCGAGAAGAGCGGAGCCCCGACCCGGGGGGAGCGGAGCCCTGACCTGGGGGGAGCGGAGCCCTGACCTGGGGGAACGGAGCCCCGACCCGGGGGGAGCGGAGCCCTGACCCGGGGGGAGCGGAGCTCAGGCCCGGGGGAGCGGAGCCTCGACCTGGGGGAGTGGAACCGTGACCTGGGGGAACGGAGCCCCGGCCCCGGGGGGAGCGGAGCCCCGGTCTGGGGGAGCGGAGCCCTGAACTGGAGGAGCGGAGCCCCGACCCGGCCGCTCCCCACCCCGCACCGGGGAGAGAGCCCCGACGGGCGCCCGGCTGCTCCCGGGAAAGGAGGCGAGGGGAAAGGGCAAGGCAACTTCCCCACGGGAACAGCATCAAACCCGCCCGCGGAGCGGGATCCCGGCTGGCAGCGGCACCGCCGGCACCCAGCGGGGCCCGCAGCCCAGGGCGACCCCCGCGGCCGCGGTGGCGGATGCGCCCCACGCGTGGCCGCGCCTTACCTTGGAGATCGGCGGCGTTGTGGCTGTTCTGGTGCAGGTAGGGCTGCTCGAGGGAATGCGTGGAGAGGCTGGAGGAGAGCGGGTTGGCCGTGGGGTTGCAGGGCGACAGCGGCTGCTGCTTGATGTAGGACGCGCCGGTGTTGAGGGCGGCCGAGGCGCTGGGCGCCCACGCCGAGGCCGAGCTGGAGTAAACCGAGTGCGGCTCCATCACGCCGCCGGCGGGGAGCAGCGGGGACGCGGGCACGGAGCTGTCGTGGTGCGGGTATTCCGCGGCCGAGGAGCCGGTGCAGCCGCCCATGTAGGTGTGCCCGCCGTTGGAGGGCAGGTGGGGCACCGAGTGTCCGGCCAGGCCCATCCCCTCCACGTTGCCGGACAAATGCCCGTTCATCATCCCCAAGCCCCCTTCGAGGGAGAGGCTGTTGGGGGGGCAGGAGAGCCCGCCGGCAGAGCCCTGGAAGCCGTAGCTGTCCGGGAGGTGGTTGAAGCTGAGCCCGTTCATCATGCTGTACATGGGCTTCAGCGCCTGGCATTTCCTCCGGAACCCGCGGGGCCGGCGGCGGAACGAGCCCTCCTCGAACATGAATTCGCTGGCCGGGTCGATGGTCCAGTAGTGGCCCTTGCCCGGGCGTCCCAAGCCCTTGGGCAGCTTGATGAAGCACTCGTTGAGCGAGAGGTTGTGGCGCACCGAGTTTTTCCAGCCCTGGTAGGAGCCTCGGAAGAAAGGGAAGCGGCTCTGCAAGAACTGGTAGATCTCGCTGAGGGTCAGGCGTTTGGAGGGAGAGCTCTGGATAGCCATGACGATGAGGGCGATGTAGGAGTAAGGCGGTTTCTCCGGCCGCCGGATCCCCGCGTTCGTCTTCTTCGCCTTGGGGCCGGCGCTGCCCGGGGCGCCGCCGCTGCCCGGGGCGCTGCCGGCCGAGCCGCCGGTCCCCGCCGAGGCGGCGTCCATGGCCGAGCTCTGCGGCTGCTTCTCAGCCACCGAGGACATGGGGCCGTAGCTGCTGTGCACCGGAGGAGGAGGAGGAGGGGGCTGAGAGGACAGAGCCTGCTGCGCTTCTGCAGTCATCTACGGCCAGCTCCGCGGCGGCCAGCCCCAGCCCCAGCCCCGGCCCCGGTCCCAGCCCCGGCCCCGGCCCTCCTCCGCCGCCCCCCCAGCGCCCCCCCAAAAGGCCGCGCTGCCGGGGTCTCGCCGCCGCTCACCCACCGCCCTCCCTCCGGCGTCCTCCCGGCCCCCCGGGCGGGCTCGCTTTACCACCGGGAGGCTTCACCCCTGGGCGGATAAACAAATGGAAGAAGCGACGACACCCCCCCCCCCCGCCCCCGCCACACACACACACGCACACCCCTCCTTCGCCTCCTCCTCCTCCTCCCACTTTATCCCAAAATCCGAGCGCGGCTGCGGAAGGCGAGCGAGAGGCGGAGGGTCGGGGGGGCCGCAGGGAGGCGGGATGGGGGGGGGGCGGGTGGAAGCGAGCGGAGCTGCGAGAGAGGAGCCGGAGCCGCCGCCCGCGCCTGCCCCGCCGCCCCCTGGCCGGGCCGGGCTCCCGGGGCCGCCGCCGTCCCCTCCGGAGAGGCTTCAGCTAAAGGGCCGGCGCTGCGGGGAGCTGCTTCCCATCGCCGTGGCTGTCGAGTCTGCCCCCGGCCCCGCCGCTCGCCTTCTACTTTATCTCTCGCCGCGGCGTCTGCCGCTCCTTTGACAGACGTAAGCGCGGAGCGGAGATCCCCGCCCCGAGCCGCTCCCCCCCTCCCTGCCCGCCTTCCCTCCTTCCCTCCCTCCCGGGCGGCCCCTCCGCCGCCGCTCCCCGCGGGTGGGCAGCTTTTAAAGAGCCCTTTCCACGCCGCCCTGCCCTGCCCTGCCCTGCCCTGCCCTGCCCCACCCGGGGGGGGGCTGCGCTCCGCAGCCCTGCCCGCCCGCGGAGGGCACCGCGCGCCTATCTCCGTGCGCGGTTCTGCCACGCGTGACCGCGATGCGCCGTGGGGCTCCCCCACCCCTCTCCCTGCCCCTTTTTCCCAGCCTCGGGAACCACGGGCAGAGCTCCCCGGGCGAAGGGGCGGAGGTTCCGCGCGTGGAGCGCAGCGGCGGAGGCGCTGCCCGGCCCGGCCCGGCCGCCGGCTCCTCGCAGCTTCTCCCGCTTCCAATCCCCCTCTTGGTGTGCGCTCTTTTTAAGCTCGGCGGGCCCGGGCAGGATGTTTATACTGCGCAATGTAAACACGGGCTCGGGGGTGCTTTAATAAAAAGAAATCGGCGAAAAACTCCCGCTGCCTCGCGAAATGCCCTTTTCTGCCTCCTCCGCCGCCGCGCCGGGGCCGGGATCGGCCTTCGGACCCCTCGCCTGCTCCCGGGCTGCTTTAGGGATGAGGGTGGGCCGGTTTCTTTGGGGTTATTTTGGGGTTTTCTTGAGAGGGGTGAATATAAACCCGTGCTGGAGTTTGGCGGCTCCGTGGCCGGAGTTGGACGCTCGGCTCCGGCGGTGCCACGGGCACGGGTGGGGGGGGAAGGAGAACAGAAAGGCCGAGGGGTAGAGACCCCCTTTCCTCCCTCCCCTATCCCCTAAAATCCGCCTCTCCGAGCGCCGTGCCACCGGCAGAGCTGTCACTCGAGGTAAGTGCCTTGAAATCGTTGTCGCCTTCTGTCGGCCCGCGCGTGGAAAGCTGCGCCGCGCTGGGGGGGGGTGGGACCGTGGGTGGGCAGGGGGGACGGAGCCTGGGCTCTCGGGGCTGCCGCTGTGCCTGCTCCCTCCCGGCATCGGGGAAGAGAAAAGAGAAAGGAAAAGGAGGGGAAAAAAAAAAAAAATCCGCCCCGTCCCCCTTGCAGGCCGCGCCGCAGGGCTGTGGGTGCATCCCTGAGCAAAGAGAGAGAGGGGACACCCCCCTCTCCCCGAGCCCCCCCCCACCCCCGGCTTCCAGCTTGGCTTTGCGAGTTTTTAATGATAATTTAATACCTTTTAAAGGAAAGATAGGCACCGGTCGGGTTTCCCGAACTGGCCTCCGCGTTATTGGCGAGCAGTTGTGAGCAGCCTCCGGGGCGCCTGTCACATCTGTGGTGCGACCAAGAGGGATTTCACATCAGGGTTTTCTTTTTTCTTGGTTTGTTGGGTTTTTTTCCTTTCTATCCTCCCCCCCCTAGCCTCTTTTTTCCCCTTCTTCGCAAAAAAAAAAAGGAGAAAAAAATAAATAAAAAATAAAAGTCATCCTGCGGACAGCACCGGCCCTCCCGTCCCCGGTGCCAACGGGCCCGGGACAGGCACGGGAGAGCCCCGGGCAAAGCCCAGGCCGGGGGCAGGTAGCCAGGGCAGGGCCGGGAGGAGGTCGGGACAGTTATTTCTGGAGCTTTTCCCCGGAGGAGGAGGAGGAGAAGGAGCAGCTCCGGCTGCCCGGGGAGGCGGCGGCCGCTGCGCCCTCGGCGCGGGGCTGAACGGGAAGGGGGGAAACCACCCCAAAAATCGCTTTTTTGGGGGTAAACAATCACCTTCCCCGGGGCTTACATCGCCGAGGAGGCTGGTGTAGGATATTCGCTCTGCTTCTCGCTGCGTTTCTTTTTATTTTTGCGCATCTCTGACCCCGAGCTTTGCCCCGCATCCCCCCGGCTGGCGGAAAGGCTGCGTTTCTTTGCCTTAGATCACCCTGCCAGCAAATCTCCCCGATCCGCCCCAAAAAACCACCCGGGGATGGAGCTCTAAACACAGCACGAAGCGCCCGTGGAAAAATCACCTTCAAACCTTTAGCCACAGGCAGCGTTTCCACGAGGAAATAAAATATCTCCGAGTTAAAAAAAAAACAACAAAAACCCAAACTCTCCGTGGAAATCAAACTATTTCCCCTCAAAGAAAATCGCTCTCTTCTCGAGCGCCTTTCCCCGCTCTCGGAATATCTTTTAGGGGTGGGAAGATTTGCTTTCCGACGCGTTTATTGCGGCCAGCAAAAAAGCGAAAAATGGGAATATATCGCTCCGGGTCCTACAGGCCTCGTGGTGGGAAGAGCAGAAGTGTTGGAGGGGTTTAATCGCAGCCCAGGAGCTGCGGGAAGGAGAGTTTTGGGGAGGAAAAGCCGGGAAAGAGGAGGATGATGGTGTGCGGGAAAACGGGACTCGCTCTTGGTGTTGCCTGCTCGTGGTTTGGGTGGGGGCAAAGACGGGCAGAGAGGAAAAGCAGCGAGAAAAAGAAGAAATGACAAAAAATCTAAATTATCATCTGGCGCAATTCGCCTCTCCCATCCCGTCCGGAGCCCGCGCTGCGCTTCCCACCCGGCTCCTTCCCTCCCCCCCTGCCCCCAAAACCCCCCCGCGCCGTGTTTTGTGTAAAAACAGACAAATCCGAGCTTTCTTCCTCTTTTCCTGCGCCCCAGGTATTTTTTTTTTCCTGGCTAATTGCTTAAGTGAAGGCGAGCGGGCGAGCGGGCCGGGCTGTAACCCGAGGATGGAAACGGATCCGGGTGCCGTTGTCAGAGGCGGCCCCGGGTGCGGCTCCGAGCGGGGCCGGGCTGGTCCTGCCCGCCCGGACCACCCAGGGCGAGCGGAGTGACCGCCCCGTGTCCCCCTCCCCGCGTTCCTGCTTTGCATTAACACCACCCCGCGGGACCCCCCCGGCTGCTCCCCAGCAGCTTTTTCCCCTCGCCTTGCCTTGGGTTTTATTTTATTTTATTTTATTTTATTTTATTTTATTTTATTTTATTTTATTTTATTTTATTTTATTTTATTTTATTTTATTTTTTAAATTTTTTTATTTTATTTTTTCGGTCGCCGCCATCCCCGCGGCCGCTTGGCCCCAAATCCGCGGCGAATTGATCCCTAAATGTTTATTTAAAGGCGAGGGGGTGCGTCCGAGCGAGGGTGGAGAGAGCAGGGCCGGGGGAAGGTGGAAGCACCGAGGGAGAGATGATTTTAGGGGGATGCACCCACACCCCAAGCGGTTGGTGGGTTTTTTTGGGTTTTTTTTTTTGTTTTTTGGGCTTTTTTTTTTTTTTGTTTTTGGGGGGTTTTTTTGGGTTTTATTGGTGGGTTTTTTGTGTGGTTTTTTTTTTTTTTGTTTTTGTTTTTTGCTTTTGTTTTTTTTTTTTTTTTTTGTTTGTGTTTATTTTTCTTTTTTGGTTTGGTTTTTTTTTGTTTTGCCCCACGCGTGGGACCTTTCCCAGTCCCGGCCTTGGCTTCTCGCATCCCCTCCCGGTCTCTAGAGCCGAACGGGACCTGGAGAAGGTTTTGAGAGAGAAGAAGACAAAATTGGGAGAGAAAAAGACAAAATTGGGAGCTCAGCAGAGCTGCCCAAGTGTCCGGGTGGCTGCGGGCTGGCTGTCACCGCCCTGCCTCAGAGAGAAGTTCAGCCTTTGGTCAGAAAGGGAAAAAAAAAAAAAAAAAAAAAGGCAAATCCTAATCTCCCCCTTTTTGTCTCCCTTTTCCCCCTCCTCTGCCCGTCCCCGAGTCTCCCCCCCGCCCTCCAAGCCCAGATTTTCCATGACGCCCTTCGATGAAATATTGCAGCGCAGGAATTTACAGCCTTCTTCAGCTCGCCATTCTTTTTTTATTATTTTTTTTTTATTATTTTTTTCCCCTGTGGACTTTCCTGGCAGGACCCGGTCCCAGCGATAACAAAATCTCCCAGCGCTGCCACTCAGACACGCTCGCTTCCCGCAGAGATCCTCCCGAAAATCTCCGGGTGTGTTCACATCCCCGCTCGGGGACGGAGAGCCGGGGATGCTTTTTGGGCCGGCGGCGGTTCAGAGCCGAAAAATTTGGGTACCGGGAGAAACGGCGGGGTCGGAACCGGAGCAGAGCAGAGCAAATCCGCCCTTCGAGGCAGCTGGAAGTGAAAATCCGGGTGTAAATCCGGGTGTAAATGCAGGTGTAAATCCAGGTGTAAATCCGGGTGTAAATCCGGGTGTAAGTCCAGGTGTAAATCCAGGTGTAAATCCAGGTGTAAGTCCAGGTGTAAGTCCAGGTGTAAATCCGGGTGTAAACCCGGGTGTAAATCCCTTCCTGAGACATTCAGGCTCTCCTGGACGAGGTTTCTCCCCTGGGGGCCCTGGGGATGCTCCCGAAGCAAACAGAACCCTCGGGAAGGGAGATCCCCTCTCCCCGCGGCTTTGGCACAGCGGTGGCATCCCAACAAAATTCACAGCCGGCTTTTCCAGCACCGAATCCCGCCAGGACAGAGATAAAATCGTGCTGGAGGAACCTTTGGATTCTCTGCTGAGCTTTTTTTGGCAGTCGGGAATCACCTCCAGCCCACGGGGGCTCCCGGTGCTGGGCCAAGCCGGGCCCGGGGTCTCCACCAAATTCCACGGGGCTCAGCCTGATTTCCAGCCTTGTGGAACCTTTTTTTGTTGCTGTTTATTTATTTTTTTCCCCCAAATTTAACCCAAAACCCTGTCAAAAATCCCATCAGCCTGCCGGTGCTGCGGGAAGGGGGGATTTTTTAGCGTCTGGGGCAGGCCAGGGTCAGCAAGCCCCATTTCGGGGTGTCCCGCAGAATCCCTCTGCACGGAGAGGTGGGGGGAATTGAACCGAAATGAGCCACATAAACCAAGAACTGGGTTCTTTTCTTCCCCCAAAAACTGCGGGGACCGCCCGTGATCGCGATAAAGGATGGGCAGGGTGGAGAACGCCGCGGGGAGATGGGGGGAAAAAAAAACCACGGCGGGTTCGGGGAAGGATCCGGCCTCCCTTCCCCAGGGGACAGAGGAAAACCCCGAGGGGAGGCTGCGGGGACCCACGCGAGCCCCGGGGCGCAGCTCCAGCTGGGCTCCTCGGAGGGAGGAAGGATTTTGTCCCGACTCGGTGTGACCCGGGGAGCAGCGAGCATCGCCCGGGGAGAGGCGGTGCCAGCACCTGGGCAGGTGTCGGGGAACCCTGGTGCCTTGTCACCTGTCCCGACAGCAGGACACGCGTGGGGAGGGATGCCGAGGGCAGGAGAGGGGTGCTGAGGGCAGCAGAGGGGTGCCGGGGGCAGGAGAGGGGTGCTGGGGGCAGGAGAGGGGTGCTGGGGGCAGGAGAGGGATGCCGGGGGCAGCAGAGGGGTGCTGGGGGCAGGAGAGGGGTGCTGAGGGCAGGAGAGGGGTGCTGGGGGCAGGAGAGGGGTGCCGAGGGCAGGAGAGGGATGTTGGGGACAGGAGAGGGGTGCTGAGGGCAGGAGAGGGGTGCCGGGGGCAGGAGAGGGGTGCCGGGGGCAGGAGAGGGGTGCTGGGGGCAGGAGAGGGGTGCCGAGGGCAGGAGAGGGGTGCCGGGGGCAGGAGAGGGGTGCTGGGGGCAGGAGAGGGGTGCTGGGGGCAGGAGAGGGATGCCGAGGGCAGGAGAGGGATGCCGAGGGCAGGAGAGGGGTGCTGGGGGCAGGAGAGGGGTGCCGGGGGCAGGAGAGGGGTGCTGGGGGCAGGAGAGGGGTGCCGGGGGCAGGAGAGGGGTGCCGAGGGCAGGAGAGGGATGCTGGGGGCAGGAGAGGGGTGCCGGGGGCAGCAGAGGGATGCCGGGGGCAGGAGAGGGGTGCCGGGGGCAGGAGAGGGGTGCCGGGGGCAGGAGAGGGGTGCCGGGGGCAGGAGAGGGATGCTGGGGGCAGGAGAGGGGTGCCGGGGGCAGGAGAGGGGTGCCGGGGGCAGGAGAGGGATGCTGGGGGCAGGAGAGGGGTGCCGGGGGCAGGAGAGGGGTGCCGGGGGCAGGAGAGGGATGCCGGGGGCAGGAGAGGGGTGCCGAGGGCAGGAGAGGGGTGCTGAGGGCAGGAGGGGGGTGCTGGGGGCAGGAGAGGGGTGCTGAGGACAGGAGGCACCGCCCTGCCCGGTACCCGGCCGGGGGAAGGTCCCTGGTGCCACAGAACCCTCGGGGCACTTGCAAAAGCAGCTTCTCCTGCCAGGAAGCTCGGGATATTCCTGTGAAGAAAGGAAAACCGCTCGGGCTGCACAACGGCCTGGAAGCCTCGTTTTTATAAACTTTATTTGTGGAGTGAATCCCGCACAGAAACTCCGCGTTCCCCCTTTGCCAGCCCAGAGCGGGGGGTTCGGAACACGCGTTTAAAACAGAATTTTCTTCCCTCAAAAAGCAGAAATTCCCGCTGCAAACAACCGCGGCTGTGCCCTCGCCGAGTCTTTCTTTGCAAAGACCTGGAGATGGTTTTCCTTGGAAGCTTTCCCGACAAAAAAAATGTGGTTTTTTTCCACCGCTAGAATTCCCCAATAACGATGCTGTGCATCAGCGGGTTCTGGGCGGTGCAGGTTCGTGGACCTGAAAAATCCACCAAAAATCGGTTTATCGCCTTTGCCACCTCCTGATAACAGAGCAGCTCCTCTCAAATCGCTCCCTCTTCGCACAACCAGCCCTCGCTTAAATATTAAAAGCGACCCGGAGGGGCTTTTAAACAATGTTCTGCAGGGAATAAAAAGCGCTCCCGGGAAAGATTTCGCGCTGTGGGCACGCGAAATTCCCGAGCCAAGGTGGGAAAACTTTCCCCAGCACGGGTTTTTGCCCCGAAGTTAAGCGATTTCTGCAGCAAAGGGATTGATTTTTATTTTGGGGAGAATCACCCATGTGTCCATCTCCCCACCGGGAATATTTTGGGGTAGATGTGCGTGTGGGGAAGCCAGAGAGGAATCGGGAAGAATTCTATAAAAACACCCCAAAAAACAGAAAGAACGATCCACCGAAAACAACAACAGAACACCCCCCACCTAAAATAAAGAAAAACCGCCGCAAAACCGAACACCGAAACTGGCCCAGAACTCACGGAAAAATCCCACAATGAACCCAGAAATGGTTTTGCTTTTTTCAGAACCGCTGGGAAAATCGCGAAACTCCCAGCGCGTTTTGCGCAGCACCCTCAGCTCCTCTCTCTTAAACCTCCCTCAAATCCAAATTGTTGAAATATTTGAAATACAGCGGGGAATTTTGCACGAACTCTCTATAAAATCGGGGAGCGAAGGGATTTCTCCAGGTCCCTTTCTCCCGCGGATTTTGCGGGATACCCGCGGGCTGAGCTCGCAGCGTGAGGATTTTTCCTTGCAGGATTATTCGTTTTTTTCCTTTAGAAACGATCGAATTCGAGCACTTCGCTCACAGCACCGCGGGCTGGAGGGGTTTTCCCCCACCCGGCCCACGCGTGGGGACATCCCGGGGTGCTGTGAGCCCTAAAAACGATGGGAATCCGCCCGGGGCGGAGCGGGGCCGGGGTCAGAACCCGCCCGGCTGCGATGGAGGCAAAAGCGGGCTGGGAAATCCGCGCTGGCACGGCAGGAAAAGGGAATTTTGTGTCCGTCGGGAAAGGGTTTGGAGCGGAGCTGGAGCGGAGCCCTGGGGCTGGTTTGCCCCGCAGCCCCCGGAGAGGAAAAGAGAAATAAATGCTGCAAGAAATGAATGGGATTGTGCTGGAGGGGAGAGAGGATAAAAAAAAGAGAGAAACGGAGAGGAGACGGAATGGGCAGAAGGGAGGGAAGGAGGAAAGAAAGAGAAAGAAAGAGAGAAAGAGAGAAAAAAAGAGAAAGAGAGAGAGAGGAAGAGAAAGAAAGAGAGAAAGAGAGAAAAAGAGAGAAGGAGAGAGAGAGGAAGAGAAAGAAAGAGAGAAAGAGAGAAAGAGAGAAAGAGAGAGAGAAAGAGAGAAAGAAAAAGAGAGAAAGAGAGAGAGAAAGAGAGAGAAAGAGAGATAAAGATAGAAAGAAAAAAGAGAGAAAAAAAAGAAAGAAAAAAGAGAAAGAGAGAGAGAAAGAAAAAGAGAGAAAGAGAGAAAGAGAGAAAGAGAGAAAGAGAGAAAGAGAGAGAGAGAGAGAGAGAGAGAGAGAGAAAGAAAGAAAGAAAGAAAGAAAGAAAGAAAGAAAGAAAGAAAGAAAGAAAGAAAGAAAGAAAGAAAGAAAGAAAGAAAAGAAAAATATATAAAGAAGGAGAACTAGAAAGAGAAAGAATATGAGAGAGAAACTAAAAGAAATGAGAGGGGAAAAGAAGTTAAGACAAATGAAGAGCAAGAGAGTGAGAAATAGAGAAAGGGTGAAAGAAAATGGGGAAATAGGGAATGGAGAAGCAAAAAAGAAACAAAGAATAAGGAAAAGGAGGGAAGGGAAAATAGAGGGGAAGAGGGAAAGCTGTAAGGAAAGGGAGAAGGAGAGAAGGAAAGAGGGAGAGAGAGGAAAAGAAAAGAAAAGAAAAGAAAAGAAAAGAAAAGAAAAGAAAAGAAAAGAAAAGAAAAGAAAAGAAAAGAAAAGAAAAGAAAAGAAAAGAAAAGAAAAGAAAAGAAAAATGAAAGGAAGGAAGGGAAGAAGCAAAGAAAGAGAAAGGGAGGAAGGAAGGGAAAATAAAAAGGATTTAAAGAGAACGATTAGAAGAACAAGAGAAAAGACAAAAAGGAAAAAAGTGCCAAAACCACAGAAAAGAGGCAGAACGAGCGAGAAACCCCCAAACCAAAACCCCCAAAGAAACCAACCCAGCGAGCACGGAAAGGGGAATTATTTCCCCGCAAAACCAAGAGCACGACACGGACCATTTCAATTTTTTTTATTTTTTTTCCCTGCAAAACGGGGCTGAGAGGGAGAGAGAAAGAGCCCGGAGGGGCCGGGCCCGGCCGCGCTGGGTGCAGGACGGAGCGAGAACCGGGCACGGGGGGAGATCCCCGGGCAGCCGCTGCTGCTTCCCCCGGGGCACGCACACCAGCTCGGGCAGAGATTTCCTCCCTCCTTCCCTCCCCCGTGGGTTTTCCACGCGTTAAGCCCGGCTTAACCCCCGCGGGGAGAGCGGCAGAACGCGCTGGCTCCCTAGGTGGCCGCGTGTATTTGGGTTGGAGCCGTGTTTATGTTCGTGAAAAGAAAAAAAAAAAAAAAAAAAAAAGGGGGCTGAGATTACAAACAGAGCACTGAATGCCCGCGGTGTGGCTGCCGGGGCGCTGGGAGATGTGTGCGCTTTTATCCTCGTCGCTGTCGGGGCAGCAAATCTGATTAAAAAAAAAAAATAACGCCCAGAAAGATGTATAATTGTTATTTTTAGCCGTAAAGGAATTAGGGATTTCTTGGGCTGCCCCTTTTCCCTGTGGTTTCCCAAGGATGGTGAAGGGTTGCAGGGGAAAAGCTGCAAAATTCAGCCATAAATCCAATAAAAACCAGCCCTGGAGGAGGGCAGGGGAAAGGGGGATTTCATCTCCCCCAATCCACCTCGAAGGGGTCCCGGTGGCAAAGGGAATTGTGTCCCCAAAACCTCGGCTGCCGGGGACACTGTGCTCGGGGCTTTGTCCTCGCCGGGTGGAGATTGGAGGAAGATGAAATTCACTCCAAAAAGCCCCGTTAATTCACCCGTTTCGGGTGGGATAGATCTGTTTGTGTATATAAAATATATTTATTATATATTTATTGTATATTTATTATATATTTATTGTATATTTATTATATATTTATTATATATTTATTAGATATTTAATAGATATTTAATAGATATTTAATAGATGTTTATGATATATTTAATAGATATTTATTAGATATTTAATAGATATTTATTAGATATTCATCATATATTTATTATTTATTATATATTATTTTTGTGTATATAAAATAACTCCGGTCCTTATAAATGCAACTAAGAAAAAATAAATTCATTCATTTACATAAAAATTAAAATATCGGGAGTTTTTAAATTAATTAATGGTGGCAGCAATCATCATCCCGTAACTTTGTTTTCAGAGTCTGGTTTTGGGGTCAATCTCTTGTTTTCTCCCTAAAACCTCTCTCCAAAATTCTTTTTCACCCCCCAGCTGCTTCTACCCCCATCTGCATTGGAAAGTTTGACCAGCTGATCCTTAAAAAAATCAGATTTTTCCAGACTTTTCCCCCCCGCACTCGATAAATCCCCAGCACGGAGGGATCCACTTTAAGGTCCCAGGGAGAGGAATTTTTTTTTCCCCCCTCAGGAGCTCCGGGAGCGAACGTGCGCTCAGCCTTTGGCATCTCCCTCCTTTCCAACACTTTCCTTTTGTGGGCAAAAGCTCTCGGCGGCGGAGCCCGTGCGCCAGAGCCCGGCAGACCTGGAGCATTGGGACATTCGGATCTTTTACTGCTGTTGAGGTGCCTCAGGGACCGAAGAACAAAGAAAATCCGTCCAATTCCGCCGCTGGAAAGGGATGCGGACAGAATTCGGGGCGAGGGAGATTTTAGCAGGGAAGGTGTTCGTAAAGAAAAACAAAGGGAGGGAAAGGGAAATAAAGAAAATCCCTAAAAAAATCCCCAAAGTTTTCCCCGTGCAGCGGCCGTGCTGCACCAGAGGTGCAGAGGAGAATTCCCCCGGTTTTGGAGGCAGAGGGGTGCTCTGAAAACAGCTTTTCCTGCCTCAAAATATCTTCAGGGGGTCAAACCATCTCCCCGGGACAGGCACGGCTCCAAGTGCGGGGCTCAGAGCGACAGCGGAGCAGTTTCTTTGTTCTCTCCTCGCACCTGGAATCAGCCTTTACCCCCTGATACCCCTTTCCTTCCCTTTCCTTTCCTTTCCTTTCCTTTCCTTTCCTTTCCTTTCCTTTCCTTTCCTTTCCTTTCCTTTCCTTTCCTTTCCTTTCCTTTCCTTTCCTTTCCTTTCCTTTCCTTTCCTTTCCTTTCCTTTCCTTTCCTTCCCTTCCCTTCCCTTCCCTTCCCTTCCCTTCCCTTCCCTTCCCTTCCCTTCCCTTCCCTTCCCTTCCCTTCCCTTCCCTTCCCTTCCCTTCCCTTCCCTTCCCTTTTTATTTTATTTTTATTTTTATTTGTCGAGCACTGCGTTTTCTCGGTGACGTTAAACGATTCTGTAACAGGGACAAAAAACCAAAAACAACAACAAAAAAAAAACAACCACCCACCAAACCCGGCAGAGCTGGCGGCTTTGAAGCAAAATTCTCCAAAAGAAAATCACCCGGTGCTGTGAGAGCCAGGTAGGCCCTGCAGAGGCGCCAGGGCTGGGGGACACCGGGGGTGTCCCCGCGGGGACACGGCGCTGTCCCCTGCCCCGCCACACCCCCAGGGACACCCGCGGGCTGCGACCCCCGCATCCGCCGGGCGCTGCTCCCCGGGGAGCTCCGCGGGGCTCGGCAGGAGCAGATGAAAGCGATGTCACATTAACGTCAGCTCACAGCTCGAGCCCACACAGCCTCGATTGCTCTTATTAATCTCGCCAATTTGTCTGTCAGCGCCCGGCTGAGCCCTCAAGAGCCTCCCCGACAGGTGCTTCATGCTGCCGCCACATCCCTGCCGGACACCCCCCCTCCATCCCCGGGAGCGCCGCTCGCCCTCCCCCGGTGCCACCGGCTCTGCCCCCCCGGCAGGGCTCCGAGGGGAGACAGGCCACTTTGCAGATGTTGTTTAGTCTGTCCAAAAAGAGGGCTGGGAGTTTTGGGGGCTTCCCAGAAGGAGATGCTGGGGGTGGTGGCGGGTGGAGGGGAATCACCTGGGGGTGAGCAAAGCCTCCGGGTGATTTGTCCCGTATCAGGATGAGAAAACGCGTTTATGGCCCAGCTGTCTCACAGCAGCTCTTATTTGTGCTCTGCTGCTCTTATTTGTGGTGGGTTTGGTGGTTTTCTGGACAGGGGAGAAGATTAAAACAAAAAAAAAGTCCGAGTTGAAGCTGCGGTGGGAAAGCCACTTTAAGCCCTCAGCAGTTTTAGCATCAACTCGCGGGATGGTTTGGGTTGGAAAGGATCTTTAATCTCATCTCGTTCCAGCTCCCTGCCACGGCTTCCAACACCTTCCGCCAGCCCAGGTTGCTGTTTATCCTGCACTTAAGCTGAGGGTTGATTATTTTCTTTCCTGCTCTATCAGAAAATCCACCGGCTTGTTACGGTGTGTGTGTTCAGCCACCAAGCCCCGGCCGCGTCCATTCTTCAGCAAAAGACCGAAATTATTGTGTTTGCCAGGCTTAATCTCCCTAAAGTCGCTACTTAGCACAGCGGTCTTACATCACAAAACACAGATTTCGCGTTTAGAACTCTTAATTGCTAAACCAAATTAGCCGCTAAACCTTTTTAGCTGCTAAAGGAGAGTTGGGGCTGTTTTGCTGTGAAAAATGAGCGGTGTCTGTTGGGCAGCCCTGCTGAGTGAAATGTTTTGCACGCAGGTTAGGAGTGGCTGGTTCCTGCCGTGATTCACCTGCAAGAGGCTCTGCACCAAACCTGGCTCCGTGCAGCAGGTTCTATTTTGTACCCAAAGCTGGCCGGGGCTATTCCCATCCCAGCAGGAAGGAAAAGCTTCCAGGAGCACCTTCAACAATTCCTCCAAGAGATGAAGTGGCAGCAAGTCCACTAAAAGAGCTCAGAGCTGTTCATTGGGTGCTCCAGATCAGATCCTAAAAGCTCCTAAAAACACCACTCCCCGCTGAAAGCTCTTCCACTCCATCCTGACCTGGATTTATTATCAGGAGAGAATTTTTTTTCCCCCTTTTCCTTCTCCCTGAGCCATTTATTTCACCCAATAAGCCCATCCATCACAGCGAGCTGGAACCAGCCTGGGATCCAAGGATATTCTTAGTCAGGAAACGGGCAGCAGCCCCGTGTGATGCAAATATTTGGACGAGGGAGAGGTAGGAAGGATTGTCCAAATGTTTACTGAAGGCTGTTGATAGCCCCAGGATTTATAACTGCTGGGGAAGGCCTGCCCCCACACAGCTCCTCCAGCAGGTGCATCCACTCCCCACAGGACACGTGGGGTGTGTGTGCTCTGGGAAAGGGGATGCAGGATGGGGATGGGGCCTGGGGAAGGCTGAGCTGGAACAGGGACTGGGCAGAGCCAGAGAATAAAGTAGATTTTTATTGAAAGGCCTTTAGGATACACCTTGGGCAGGACAAGGGCCTGGCCAGGGCTGCACCCAAGGTGGACCCAAAATGGACAGAAAATGGTCACAAAATGGTCAGAAAACGGACACAAAATGGTCACAAAATGGACACAAAATGGTCAGAAAATGGTCACAAAATGGACCCAAAATGGTCAGAAAATGGTCACAAAATGGTCAAAAAATGGACCCAAAATGGTCACAAAATGGACCCAAAATGGACACAAAATGGTCAGAAAATGGTCAGAAAATGGTCAGAAAATGGTCACAAAATGGACCCAAAATGGTCACAAAATGGTCAAAAAATGGTCAAAAAATGGCCAAAAAATGGTCAAAAAATGGACCCAAAATGGTCACAAAATGGACCCAAAATGGACACAAAATGGTCCCAAAATGGACACAAAATGGACCCAAAATGGACCCAAAATGGTCACAAAATGGTCACAAAATGGTCAGAAAATGGTCAAAAAATGGACCCAAAATGGACACAAAATGGACAAACGGTACGAGTTCTCACACTTTGATAAGTTTTGGTCCATTTGCATTTTGGGGTTTAATTGTCCAATTCCAGCTGCAGGCTGTGAGGTCCCATCCTTCTTATTGCTCCCTCCAGCCACCCTTGTTTGTGCTTTGGGGCTGAAAGTTGTCCTTGGTGTGCAGCAGGAACAGGATTTGTTTTGTGTCCCTGCTCTGTGCAGAGCTGAGTGACCCTGAATGTGAGCTCAGAGCTGCACCCCTGGGCAGCACAGAACCTGAAATACATGCAAGCTCAAACTTGAGGCATCAGAGCCCAGTTCCCTGGGCTTCAGCTCCCTTTTCCCAGCTGCTTCACTGCTTTGGAGCCCAGGGAGCAGCAAGACAGGAGCCCAGGATCCACTCCAGTGATTCGTGCCCCTGAGAGCAATTCCAACCATTGGAAAAACAAAACACAAGCAGTTGCAATTCCTTAAGTGAAAGCAATGCTGGGAACTCTTCAGGCCCATCAAAGAATTCCCTGTCACTCTCCTTCAGCGCTGCTGTGGAGGAAATTCACGGCATTGTTGTGCTTATTGTTCTTGGCATCTCACTTCCTCGCTTCCAGCCCCGGGATTGGAGCTCTTGTGTCTCCCAGCGAGCCCTGGCTGCTGCTGGGGGCATGGCAGAAGTGCTGGCAGAGCAGTCTGAGCCATTGCTGGTGCTCAGACAGCTCCAGCTTTTCAGAGCCCACTGGAAACATCCCATAGCTGCTGCCAGGTGGCCTCTTCCAGCCAAGAGAGGGGAGTACGTCCAATAAAAACCAGGCTGATGGACTGGAAATGGGAATGGAGTCAAGGGAAGGCTCTGCTGCCTTGAGACTCCCTCCTGTAACCTGCTCAGGAGGTCTCTGCCTGGCCCAGAGGGCTCCAGCCCAAATTTATGCTCGAGGCAGGTCCATCAGCAGCTCTAGACAGGGGCAGCCACAGCTTTGTTAAGCTGAGCCTTGAAAATCCCCAAGGACAGGGTCCAACAAGCAGGACTGTGGACAGCCCAGGCAGCAGAGGAGCTGTCGGTGCCCTCGTGTCCATGCAGCCAGGTTGGGAGGCTCTGCTACCAGAGCAGAAGCTGTTTTGGCAGTAATTCCCTCCACTGTGTGACTGAGGAACAACATCCCACAAAACTGGAGAGATCAGCACGGATCACTCAGCTCTGGTCATCTCCTGTACTGTTCTGCAAGTTCTGCTGATGCTGGGAAGGTGAACTCCTGCAGACACCCAGACAGCTTTTCTCAGCAGCAAACAGCAACGGCATCAGCTGCAGCAAAGCCTTTAATTCATCCCAGCCCTGCAGGAGCAGTTTGCTCCGATGGGGAACACAATGGCTCGATTGTTTTTCCAAGGGGAGATTCCTTCAGCTCAGGCTGTTGCAGAAACTGCTGTGCTCTGTTTGTCACCTGAGTCATTCCAGGGACCTCCCCCAGATGGGGTTGAGATCATTGGAAGCCATGAAAGGAACCCTGGATTGTCAGAATCACCTCTTCTGCTGTGGTTCACAAACTGGGAGGAGAACTTGGTGTTCTTCTGGGGGGAGTTGTGCCCTCGTGTTGTGTAATAAAATATACAGGGGGGAAAAAAGGAGTAAAGCTCAAATTCCAAAGTCATCTGCTGTGCTCCATGACATTTCTCCATGCATTGAAAGACTTCAGTCCTCTGATTGATGTCACATTCTCAGGGTGACCTCAGATAGGGAGCCCCAACTCAGGCTCCTCTTGCCTTGAACGTGTTTTGCAACAGTTCCCAGTGTTGGCAACTCTTGGTAACATCCCCAGAGCCCTGGAAATGCTTTCCAGGCAAGAATCTGGAGCCATCCAAATGGGATACAAGAACAACCAGTCCCAGCTGGTCAGGTGGATGGTTGGTAGCTGGGACCAGCACTGCAGGATCTGAAGGTTTCATGGTGGCCATGCTTGGATATCTTCAGGTTTCCTCAGCTGCCAGCCCTGGGGTTATATTTGGGCTCCAAAGGGGATGTGCAGGGGGCTGGGAGAGCCTTCCTGCAGGTTTCCCTCCATGGAGAGCAGCCAGAGGGATTGCACCTGGATGGAGCTGGCCCTTCCCAGAGTGTGCAGCGTGGTGGGAGTGCGAGAGATCAGGTGAAGGAAAAGGCAGGGTGTGCTGGTGGGGACATACACACCATCCTGCCACCAAACTGATCAGTGAAACCCCACCTGGAGAAAGAATTTAACTTTGTGTTACCTTTCCCTTCCACCAAACTGATCAGTGAACCCCCCCTAGAGAAAGAATTTAACTTTGTGTCATCTTTCCCTTCCACCAAACTGATCAGTGAAACCCCTCCAGAGAAAGAATTTAACTTTGTGTTCTTTCCCTTCCACCAAACTGATCAATGAAACCCCCCAGACAAAGAATTTAACTTTGTGTCATCTTTCCCTTCCACCAAACTGATCAGTGAAACCCCTCCAGAGAAAGAATTTAACTTTGTGTTATCTTTCCATACTGCTGCACCTCTGGGTTAGGAACTCATTCTGTCTTTTCCAGCCAGGTGAGGGAGATCACTCCTTTTTTATTTTAGCTCTGACCCCTGCCAAGCCCTGAAATTCAAGCATCTCACACGGGTTTTCTCACCTGGAAACGCTGCTGCTCTGTGCCTGACTTTGCTGCTGAAATCCAGCCAGGAGGTCACAAACCCAGCAGGATTTGGGCCAGGGTTAGGCAAAGCAGGAATAAACGAGCTCAGCACATCCTGGTGCAGCCCCCTGCCTTTGGGCTTGCAGGGGGTGAGAGCCTTGGCTGGTGGTCCAGCCCAGCCTGGTGTTGTAGCTGTACAAAATTAGAGGTGTTTTTCCCCAAAGCAAGCCATGACTGACAGGCTGGAAGGGGTTTATCCTGCAGAATTTCCCCTGCCCCATCTGCCAGGGAACAGGCAGGACTCAGCCCCTCTTCCTTGGAGTAAATCACAGCCTGGGGCTGCCTTATCTCAGCCAGAGCCCCTGAGCAGGAATGCACTGTCCAGCCCTTGGGCCACCCAGCCATAATCCCAGGAATCAGCATCTGCTCCAGGCCCACGCTCTGACCCTCCAGAGCCGTGTTTTTGCAAGGTCAGGAGGTTGGGTGGTAAAAGAGGAGTGGGGGATAGCAGAGAGGGATTCAAGGCTGGCTCTGCACAGAGATTTCATGGAAATGTTTACACTGGCCATGGAGTGGAGACTTGAGCCTGTTGGGAATCTGCATCAGGGGTGGACACAGCTCCAGCTCCCAAGTGTCCTGGATGGGGGTGGCTTCACACCCTTTTCCTTGGTTGCTTTAATGGATGCAAGCAGGTTGAGGAAGGGTTGGATGCCCTGTTAGGCACCATTTCACCCCTGGTTCCTTCCTAGGACAACGAGGCTGCTCTTAGCTCCTGGTGTAGCCAGAGGGGAGGATAAATAAGCAGGAAAAGGCAGCGGGGCAGGTGGGAGAAGGGGAGAGACAGCTATGCCAGATGGAAGTGAGTGGATGGAGAAAAGCTCTGTGTATTTCCTTCCTCCATCACAGGACATTCTGTGTTGTGCTGAGGTGGTTCAGCACCAGCCTGTCAGCAGAAAGGATGACAGGAAGGACAGCAGTGGACAGAGAGGGTCCACAGGAACCATCCCCTCCTGTGTGGAAGTGTTCTTTGGGATCAGGTCAAAGAAAGACTCCATGTGAAGTTTCTCTGTGAAATCTCCGTTGCATTTGGCTGGAAGGGCCAGCTGAGGGGCTTCACCCAAGAAATGGCTGTGCCAAGGGTCACTGAGTGTGGTCTGACTGCCCATCAGAACAGGGCAAGCTGTGTATGACACCATCCCCAGGACATATTTCAG